>JAPYXV010002041.1:0-13508 GCA_028533065.1 Trachops cirrhosus | reverse complement strand
GGGGGGGGGGGGCTCTGCCTGCAGGCCCCCCCCTTGGCTGCCATGGATGAGAATAAGTCTACCAAGATATGATCTGCTAGGGGAGGAAAGGTGGCCGATCTCTCAAAGGAGAAGGGCCAGGAGCCTGTTCCTCCATGGGCTTTTATTGGGTTCATTTGCACAGGATTACAGATAAAGCTCATTAATCATTGTGAGGCAGTAAGGATCAAACAATAGATAATAAAGAACTCTGAGGGCCTATTCTGAGTCAGGGTCAGATAGCTAAAGAGCTGTAAGGCTTTGAGGAACAAACTCACTTCTTACTTGGACTCTTATAATTTAATTGAGAGCATTCTAAACAAAGCAGTTTTCACAGGAATTTGCATATTCTTTCTTAGGCCTGATTGCCTGGGGAACCCACCCTTTCCAGCACAGGGCTGCACCACCCTGCCATTGTTTCAGGCTTAGGTGGAGCAAGGGAAGTGAGGCAGCCAAGAGATTAGGAGACTTCTCCCAGACAGAATGAGGACTCAGGCTTTGTCAAAGCCGAGGGGTGAGGGTCCTTTGCCCCCTTTTGCTGGACCCCCCAAAGTCCTTCCTTGGGGGCCTCCCACATGATTATGCCTGTCTTAGGTCATTCCCCTCTTGGGGAATCTTACCCATCATTGGCTAACTGACCAAGCATTGGGGGCCAGTTATGGAAAGAGGAGCAGAAGCAGCACTCCTGCCAGGGAGATAAGCTTTTGTCTCCTTGGTGGCTTATGGTCCAAGGTCACTCCCTCAGCCTTAGTCTTGGTGAGGGTTACAGCCTCTGAAAGGGCGGTTCCCAACAAAAGAGAGGGAGAGAAACATTAATGTGTGGTTGTCTCTTATGCACCGCCCACTGGGGACCTGGCCTGCAACTCTGCCATGTGCCCTAGACTGGGAATTGAACCAGCAATCCTCCAGTTTGCAGGCCACTGTTCAATCCACTGAGCCACACCAGCCAGGGCAAAAAATCCCTGATATTCTTAATAGTAAATTGTCACAAACCCCTTAAAACGCATGTCATTCATTGATTATTCAGTGTAACATTAAGTTTATTGGGTACCCCCAAATTGGAAAGTTGCTGCCCCTTCTATGGGGAAGAAAGGCAACAACAAAGAAGTAGGCCTCAAAGTGCATAGAGTGTATCATAGGCTGACTATTTTCAAACTCTTGTTTTGTTAAATAATAGCTAATTTAAGAATATTCCTTAAATTTGCACAGCATTTTAGTCATCAATATATATTATGGTTTTCTGTGAGAAAACTAGAGAGTATGATATTTTCCAAATGTATTTGAACATATTTGACTGGTGAGCACAAACACATCTCTTTTAATGAAAATTAATCAAAGCTCCTATCTTACTGAGGTCAAGCAAATTTGAAACAATCATTATTTTTACAATGGTACAGTTGACAAGCAAACCCATTAAAAATAGGTCATCTATTCAAAACCCTTAGAGTTTAATAGTAAAGCTACCATTTGCTGAGAGCTATGTCCCAAGACTGAGCTAAGCATTTCACATACAGCATTTATTTATTTAATCCTTCCTATGACCCTACATACTGGATGAGGACCTTCTCATTTTAACAATGAGTAAAAGCCATATACCTTACAACAGGGAAAGCAGTATTATCAACCCAAATATATTGCCAAAGAATTATTGTTACATGGCTGCCTTCTTTTTAGGAAGCACCAAAAATTGTTTTAGAGGAGAACCTGTAAACAAATCATTTATTTATTAGTATATTGAGAAATCCTCTTGAACCTAACCTGTATAAAAGGATCTGAGACTCCACTGGAGAAACATAAACCAGGAATAATAACTTAAATTGTATACTTCTGAAAAGTAATGACAGCGAAGTGAGGCTAAATATGCGTTTATAAAACAAATGGACTCATTTTATCAACCCCCACAGTGAGAAGTCTTAGAGAATAATGTGTTTCACAACATGATAAAGTTTCTTTAAGTGCTGATCTTGAAAAACGCCAAGAGGAAAAGACTGTTTGTAATAGCTCTTCAGCTGCCAAGAAGGATAGACTAACTTTCTCCAAACCAGAAGTTGAACATGTGTTTCAGAATATTAAAGTCAATATGCTTGGTTCCAGTTAGCCTTCTCAGAAAACACTGTTAGAAGTCACTCTTCAGAGATTAATTATACTTTACATTAAAAATATATAAACGTGTAGTCGAGAATAAAATAAATTCATTAAGAAATATAGACAGGTACGCTTGGTTAGTGGATTATGTATGAATGGGCCAAAAGTTTATTATTTGAAACAAATAATATTTTTAGTCCACCATTCTCTATGATGATAACCTATAAAATTAAGGAAAAAAATGATATTTTGTGCTGCTGAAATGCTTTCTCATTTTGGTCAAATAGACAAATGATTTCTTAGAAGGTGTGGAGATAATGTCTAAAGGTGACTGCCACTAATTCTTTGCCTCCCTGTATGTGCAGGCCACTGTCCCCATTGGGGTCCACAACACTTCTCCCCATCTTGGATCAAGGATGACCTTTAGACTTCTTTTGATCAACAGAATATAGCAGGAGTGACACTGTTGCAGTCAGGGCCTAACCTTTAAGAGGACTGGCTGCTTCCCCTTTCTGGGGAGTTTGGCTACCATGACATAAAGAAACTTGGGAAGACTACTGAACTGAGAAAGATCACACGGAGAGAGAAGGTAAAGCCAAGTGGAGGAACACTGAAATGCCGTACATGTGACTGAAGTCATCTCCTCGTGTCAGCTCAGCCCAGAGGCAGCTGAAACCAGCTGACTAACTTCAGTGAATGGCAGATGGAGCAGAACAGCCAACCAACTGAGCTCTGCCTGAATTCTAGATACACAGAATTATAAGACATAATACCTGCTGTTAAAGCCTCTACATTTTGGTTTAGATTATAATACAACAGATTATTGGGCAAAAAGGTTGGATTTAAAAAATTAAAGAATGTAGAGTGCTTTAATTCTTAATTATAATCTACAAATTTGTATGTGTTCGAGGCCTTCAAAAGAAATTAAAATATAATTAATCAAAATTCAGAGGATTACCAAAGGTGCTATAAGTTTCTTTAAATTAGTTATTTTTTCCAGGCCTTATCCAAAAAATAAGAAATTTAGATAAAAGACATTTACAGGAAAGAATGTGGCCATTGTCTGATGCTGGAATTTCACATCCGAATGCCTACAGGGACTCGATAAGTAGCACCTTTCTTTATAAATTCATCTAGGTGTAAAAAAAATAGGGAATGAAGAGTGAATCCTGAGGAAAAATGGGAAATATTTTTGAAAATGTTACTGCTTTTTGCACCATTTAAAAAATAAACTGTAAAATTAGTTTCCCCTCGCCCACAAAGCTTTATTGTCCATGGCAAATATAAGGTTTTAGATTGAGCAAGTTTATAAAATGTTATCCTTGGTATGAATAGGTTTAGTTATAATTCATTAGGAGAGTTTCCATTTGACTAAAAAAAATCTCAGCACTAAACAATGCATAGAAGATTTTCAAAAAGTCATAAAGGAAGATATTTAATTTGAATTATGACCAATTTGCTTATTCAACTAAATGTGTAAGCAGTCAGCTCTTTGAAGCATGGGTGTGTTTGGAGGATGACAAACATATTTGAGAAGAGTAATTCTTAGAAATCCTAAGTAGCTGTAATGTTTAGAACCAATTGCAACATAGTGTTCCTGAATAATTGCCAGTTTCCCAGCAGAAAATTTTATTTCACATAGATGGTTTGCAATCACTGGATGGTCAACATGCAACGTGACTTGTGTTTCATGACCCAAATCTTGGGGGGAAAAAAACAACCCTTTTATTTTTCTAAGCTTCCCTAGCCTCACAGACTTCTTAGTACATGAAACCAGCTTCTAAAGGCTTTCTGCGAAAGTGGCCTAATCACCAACCTTCTCATTTTCTGTTTTGGAAGTGGAGGTGATACTCATAACCCTATTAGAAATTCTAGAACACTAGTTAATACCAAACATAGAAAATATTACTTGGTCCAGCATTTTCCTTTGTTTAAGTAATAATTGGTGAAAATTATTTTGCTTGACACTAATTAATATTAAATAAAAATAGGTTTAAAATAGCACCTTATTTTCCCCAAGGTGTCACAGAAGATATTTACAAAGTAATAAGTTAAAATACTGGGAGCAGCGTGACCGCGCTGGCAAATGGATCAGCCATTATGTGCCCAACAATGGCTCACACACACAGACGTAATTAATGTCCTCAGACTGTACTTTATCATACTTACTTTTCACAGTGTTAAATTATTACCCTAATTTTTATTCCAAAGACTTTGCTATTTATCTGGTATTCAATTATTTTATTGAGTATATTGCCATTTATTTTTAAAAATTACTATCATTTCAATTATTCTTGAAGGAGCTTTCTAATTCATTGCTCTCCATATAATCTCGCACGCCGCTTCTTGGTATTATAAAAATATTAAAAATAAGAATGGTATAAAAATTAATAACCTTACTAAAATGAAAGTTTTTAGTTGCTTTGTTTCTGTATTTGTAACCATAGCAGTAAAGTAAATAGGTCTCTTAAATTTGTTTAAGTAAAATGTGCATTTTATGTGCATGAACTATGCAATTACTTTTGTTATTCTCTCATTAAACAAAAATGAATGTCTCCATTTTATTACAATAAAAATTAGATGTATTTTATAAAAGATATAGAGAGTAAATTGTATGTTTTGCTAAAGTATTTTTCATGAATAAAATATCAGATTAGTTCGGAGGTAACTTACCAATATCAATAATTTATCTTTCAAAATAAATGCAATAGTTCTGTCCAATCAGTGAATGGTCAAGATTTCACAAAGGTGATCACTGAATGCACAAAGTTAAAAACTAACCCCAATACATAGAACAATATATGCTGTGGCAATAAATAATTAGGATTCTTACAAATCCTAATTATTTTATGTTTTATCTTAATAGCAGTTAAATATGTTCCTCTATCTGTAATAATATTTAGATTATTTTTTCTCTGCTTTGGTTGGTGATATTTTCCAAATCAAGTGAAGGAAAAGAAAACTCAGCCATTGCAAAGCATAAAGCTATCTGTAAAATTATAAAGCTTTTTTCCTTCTTCTACCGCACTCTTCCCACATGAAATGTAGACCATATGCCAAGGCTACTCCTTAACTATAACTGACTGTTTTTACTGTAGTAATCAGTCTGTGTCAGAGCAATTACTTAAATCCATTCGTCCTGGTTGTTTTTCACAATCCACAGCGCACAGAGCAGAACAATGCAGCTGACAATCCAAATGGCGCAGATGGAATTATCATACCTCACACCCTGCCTGACTGACAGTTACCTGCAGGAAGGAAGAAGGACCCTATCATCTGGAGAATCAGCTTTCTTGTTGCCAAAAAGGGGGAGAGAAAGCCCACGCTGTACATTTGTCATCTAGAGGATCTGCAGAGACTTCCTCCACTGGCATGTGCAAAACAAACAGTGACATTATTCTTCTGGATAGGCAGTGTGGTAGGCATTATCCAAGTCAAGAGGCACTGGCTTTAAGGTATTAAACAGGTTAATCCATAGGTGTTCCAGCCTTGGTAAGACCCTCGTTAGCAGACCACATGGACTCATATTCATTAGCCTTTCCTGTCTATCATCAGATAGATGTTGCCAGGAACTGTCCTTGTTTAGAACAATGTTTGTTTCTTATATTTACTAGCCAATAGTTGTTGGGATGTTTGTGGTATGTGTGTGTGACAGAAATTGTTGCAGAGTGAGGACTTGGGAGGTTGATAGAGCCTCACCTAATTGCTTCAGTTGGTATACCCACTACTATATATATATTTGGGAGTGAAGGTTTTTGAACAAAAGTCCTTTTTCTTAAATGTTATTTTTCAATTACAGTTTACATTCAGTATTATTTTGTATTAGTTTCAGGTGTAAAACAAAGTGTTTAGATAATCATACTTCATAAATATTGGTCTCCCCCAATATTTCAGGTAGCCACCTGGCACCATACATAGATATTACAATATTATTGGCTGTATTTCCTGTGCTGTACTTTATACCCTCATGACAATTTTGTGACTACCAATTTGTATTTCTTAATCCTTTTACCTTTTTCACCCAGTCTCCCTACCCCCTTCCCCTCTAGCCACCATCAGTTGGTTCTCTGTATCTTTGAGTCCACTTCTAATTTGTTTGCTCTTTTATTTTGCCCTTTAGATCCCACATATTAATGAAATTATGTGGTATTTGTTTTTAACTGCCTGACTTACTTCACTTAGCATAATACCCTCTAGGTCCACTCATGCTGTTGCACATGTTAGGTTTTATTTTTTTATGACTGAGTAATATTCTGTTATATATATGTGGCACAAATTTTTTATCCACTCATCTATTGATAGGAAGCTTCCATATCTTGACCACAGTAAGTAACGCTGCAGTGAATATAGGAGTATATATACTCTCTCAATTTAGTCTTTAGGGCTTCTTTGGATATGTACCCAGAAGTGGAATCGCTGGGTCAAAAGGCAGTTCCATTTTTAATTTTTTCAGAACCTCCATATTGTTTTCCACAGTGACGGCACCAATCTGCATTCCCGCTATTGGTGGATTACCTTTTGTACAACACTTATTATTTGTTGATTTATTGATGATAACCATTCTGACAGATGTGAGGTAATTTCTCATTGTGATTTTGATTTGCATTTCTCTGATGACTACTGTCTTTGAGCATCTTCTCATATATCTATTGGCCATCCATTTGTATGTTCTCTTTGGAAAAGTGTCTATTCAGTTTCTCTGTCCTTCTTTTAAAAGGGATTGTTTGATTTTGGGGGTTGAGTTCTTTATAAATTTCAGATATTGATGTTTTATTGTATGTATAATTGGCAAATATATTCTTCCATTCAGTAGATTGTTTTTCCATTTGGTGAATGTTTTATTTTACTGTGCAGAAATTTTTAGTTTGATGTAGTTTTATTTGTTTATCTTTTCTTTTGTTTCCCTTGCACAAGAAGATATATCAGAAAAAGTATTGCTAAGAGAAATGTTAAAGATTTACTTCCTACTATTTCTTATAGGAGTTTTATGGTTTTGAGTCTTATATTTAAGCCTTAATTCACTTTGAATTTATTGTTATGTATTGTTTAAGAAGGTTCCATTTTTTTCCATGTATCTGTCCAATTTTTCCAACACCACTTATTGAATAGAAAGTCTTTACCTCATTTTATGTTTTTGCTTTCTTTGTCATATAGTAATTGATCATATAGGTGTGGGTTTATTCTGGGCTTTCTATTTTGCTTCTTTGATCTACACATCTGTTTTTATACCAGTACCTTGCTGATTTGAGTAATGTAGGCTTATAGTATAGTTTGATATCAGCTAGCATGATTCCTTCAACTTTGTCCTTCTTTCTCAAAACTGGTGTAGTTCTTTAAGGGCTTTTGTGGTTCTATATAATTTTTGGATTATACATTCTAGTTCTGTGAAAAGTGACATTGGTATTTTTATAGGAATTGCTTTGAATCTATAAACTGCTTTGAGTAGTATGGGCATTTTAATGATGTTAATTCTTTCTATCCATGACCATGATATATGCTTTCATTTATTTCTATCTTCAATTTCTTCAGTGTCTCATAATTTTCTGAGTATAAGTTTTTTACCTTCTTGGTTAAAGTTATTCCCAGGAACTTTTTAATGTAAATGGGATTGTTTTCCTATTAATCCTTTCTGATAGTCATATTGGTATGTAAAAATGCAACAAAAATTCAACAAAACTTATTTTGTATCCTACTACTTTATTGGGTTCATTTATCAGTACTAGCAGTTTTTTAGTGGAATTTTCAGTGTTCTCTCTATATAGGATAATATCATCTACAAATAATGACAGTTTTACTTCTTCCTTTACAATTTGGATGCCTTTTATTTCTTCTTTTCTGATTGCTATAACTAAGACTTCTAGTACTATGTCGAAGAAGAGTGGTGAAAGCAGACATCCTTGTCTCAATCCTGACCTTAAGGGAAACACTTTCTGTTTTTCCTTGTTGAGTATGTTAGCTGTGGATTGTCATATATGATTTTGATTATGTTGAGGTATTGTCTCTTTATTTCCACTTTGGCCAGATGTTTTGTCATAAATGGGTGCTGGATTTTGTTAAATGATTTTTTTACATCTATTAATATGATCATATAATTTTATTTTTTTTGTTTGCATGGTGTATCACATTAATTGATTTGTGGATTTAGATACCAAATTGCAGGTATAAATCTCATTTGATCATGGTGTATAATCTTTTTAACATATTGCTGAATTCAATTTGCCAATATTTTGCTGAGAATTTTTGCATCTATGTTCATCAGGTATATTGGCCTATAATTTTCTTTTTTACTAATAGCTTTTTCATATTTTGGAATCATGATAATGGTGATATGGTAAAATGGGCTTGAGAGTCTTTCCTTCTTTTAAACTGTTTGGAATATCTTGAGAAGGATAGGTGTTAGTTTTTCTTTGTATGTCTGGTAAATATCATTTGTGAAGCCATCCAGTCCAGGACTTTTTTTTGTTGAGTTTTTTGATTACTGCTTTGGTTTTCTTGGTTGTAACTGGTCTGCTCAGATTTTCTGTTACTTCTTGATTCAGTCTTAGAAGATTGTGTATTTTTAGGAATCTATCCATTTGTTCCAGATTATATAATTTATTGGCATACAGTTTTTATTTATATTATATCAGCATACAGACTAGCTGATATAATATTTTCTTATACTTTGTATTTCTGTAGTGTCAGTTGTTAGGGCTCTTCTTGCATTTCTGATTTTAATTACTGGGGTCATTTTTCTATTTTTTTAGTGAGTCCAGTTAAAGGTTTATCAGTCTCATTTATCTTTTCGAAAAAGCAGCTCTTTGTTTCATTTATCTTTTGTATTATTTTTTAGAGTCTTTTGTTTATTTCTGATCTGATCTTTATTATTTCCTTTCTTCTGTTCTCTTTGGGCTTTGTTTGCTGTTCTTTTCCTAGATCCTTTAGGTGTAAGTTTAGATTGCTTTTTTTTAATACCCTGTCCAGGGTAGCTCAGTTGGTTAGAATGTTGTTCCAAAATGCCAAGGTTGTGGGTTCAATCTCAGGTCAGGGCACATACGAGAATCAACCAATGAATGTTTAAATAAATGAAACAACAAATTGATATTTTTCTCTCTCAAAAAAATCAATAAAATATTTTTGAGAAGATTTTTTATTTGAGGTTTTTCTTGTTTCTTGAGCTAAGCTTGTATTGCTATATATTTCCCATGTAGACTGCTTTTGCTGTATTTCATAGAGTTTGTGCTGTTGTGTTTTTATTTGTATCTACATGTCTTTTAATTTCTTCTTTGACCTAATTATTAACCTGTACATTGTTTAGTAACATGTTATTTAGCCTCCATGTGTTTATGTGTTTTTCAGCTTTTTCTTGTACTTGATTTTTAATTTTATGCCATGTGGTAGGAGAAGATGTTTGATATGATTTCAGTCTTTCTAAATTTGTTGAGACTTGTTTTGTGGCCTGACATGGTTTATCTTGGAAAATCTTTCATATGCACTTATAATAAATGTATATTCTACTGCTTTGTATAAATACTCTGAATATATCAATTAATTCCATTTGGTTTAGCATGTCATTTAAGGCTGCTGTTTCCCTGTTAATTTTCTGATTTGAAGATTTTCTCATTGATGTCAATGAGGTGTTAAAGTCCTCTACTATGACATTATTACTGTCAATCTCTCCCTTTATGTTTGCTTTATATATTTAGATGCTCCTATGTTGAGTGAATAAATATTTACAAGGGTTATATCCTTTTGTTGGATGGTCCCTTTATTATTATGTAATATTCTTTGTCTCTTTTTATAGCCTTTGTTTTATAGTGTGTTTTGTTTGATATAAGTATGCTCTCCCAGGTTTTTTTGTTGTTTCCATCAGCATGAAGTATCTTTTTTTATTTCTTTACATTCAGTCTGTGTGTGTCTGTCATTCTGAAGTAGGTCTCCTGTAAACAGCATATATGAGGTCTGTCCAGAAGGTATCCAGCCATGTAATATGAAAAAATCGAGACGTTTATTGAAGAAGATATAAGTTACAAAAAACACTGTACATAGGACATTGTATATGGTTCTTATATACTTCTACATTCAGCTAACCTTTGCTTTTTGATTGGAACATTTAATCCATTTACATTTAAAGTTGTATTGATAGGTATGTATTTGCCACCATTTTATTATACATATTTGTATTTCTCTCTCTTTTTTTCTTTCTTATTTTTAAAGAAATCCCTTCAACTTTGTCTGCAATGGTGGTTTGGTGGTGATGAAGTTCTTCAGCTTTTTCTTGTCTGAAAGGTTCTTTATTTGTCTTTCAGTTTTAAATGCCAGCCTTGATGGGTAGAGTAGTCTTTGCTGTATGTTTTTGCTTTTCATCACTCTGAATATTTTGTGACAGTCAATTCTGGCCTAAATGTTTCCATTGAGTAATCAGCTGACAATTTTATGAGAGTTCCCTTGTAGGTGATTGTCTTTTTTTTATGGCCTTTAAGATTCTCTCTTTGTCTTTAATCTTTGCCATTTTAATTACGATGTGTCTTGGCGTGGGGCCTCTTTGAGTTCATCTTCTTCATAACTCTCTGTGTTTCCTGGACTTCCTGGACTTCCTGGTCTTCTTTTTCTTTCACCAGGCTAGGGAAGTTTTCAGTTATAGCTTCTTCAGATAATTTCTCAATCCCTTGCTATTTCTTTTTCCTTTCAGTACCCTCATGATTTGGATATTGTTATACTTGATGTAGTCCCAGAGTCCTTTAAAGTATCCTAAGTTTTTTACATATTTTTTTCTTTTTTTGTTTTGATTAGGTGTTTTCTGCTACCAAATTTCTGATTTGTTCCTCTACTGCACCCAATCTGCCGTTGATTCCTTGTAGCGTGTTCTTCATCTCAGATATTGTATTTTTCGTTTATGATGGATTCTTTTTTATGGTTTCTACGTCCATTTTTATGTTGCTATCTTTTTAAGTTCTCATTGAGTTCTTCTTTTCTTTTTCACTATGTTCCTTGAGCATTCTTATAGGTATTGT
Organism: Trachops cirrhosus; assembly: GCA_028533065.1. NCBI lineage: Eukaryota > Metazoa > Chordata > Mammalia > Chiroptera > Phyllostomidae > Trachops > Trachops cirrhosus. The sequence goes on along the minus strand of JAPYXV010002041.1, from coordinate 2,412 downwards.
TTTGAACCGTGTATGTAGAAGATTGCTTTTTTCTATTTCATTTAGTTCATTTCCTGGGTATTTCTTCTGTTCTTTCATTCGAGGCATGTTTCATTGTCTCCCCACTTTTGCTGCCTCTCTGTTTACTTCTGTGTATTAGGTAGATCCTCAATGTCTTCCAGTCTTGGTATGGAGGCCTTATATAATAGGTGTCCTGTGGGGCTCAGTGGAGCAATCTCTTTAATCACCTGTGTTCTGGCCCGCTTGCTGCAGTTGAATGTTGGTTGCTGTTGACTCATTTGTGACTAGGGTTGACCTCAGGCTGGTCGACTGTGAGAATAAGCTCTGACCATATTGTACAAAATGCTGCGTGGGTGCTGACTCCATGAAACTGATTTTGCCCCAGCAGGGGTCTGGGACTGCTGAGATCGCCCTTTGGGGTGTGCTGCTTGTGGAGCTACTCACATCAGACTCTGATGTGGTCTGAAGTCAGCCATCAGGTATGTCGGTTCTGTGGCCTCTTTGGAGTGATTCTGGTGCACATCAATGTCAGACACTGTCTGAGACCTGTAATGAACTACAAAGCAATCCATATTTACTGGCTGTCTCTGCTGGGCCTAGGTGCCTGTCGACAGTACAAGCTGCACACTGAGTTTGGCTTTCACTAGTACCTACCCTGGAACAGGTCCACAGAAGGCCTAAGGATCCCTGAGATCCACCTTTGCCTGCAGGCTGCATGTTAAGCTCAGCCACTGAGAGAGTCTCTGTAGGTACATGAGTTACATTAGGCAGCTTCTCAGTGAGTGACCAGCTGGGCACAAGTGGTGTCCATCAGGTTGGTAAATAGTCAAACTTGGTGCCTGGTTTTACAGCAGAGTCCCACGGATGGCATCCCTGCCAATTTTCACAGCCAGATGTTATGTGGGCTTGTTCTCCTGGCACTGGTGCTCTGGGTTGGGGAGCCCTACATGGGGTTGGGCCCCCTCACTCCTCAGGAGAGGCCTTTGCAGCTGAGATATCCCTTCAGAATCTCAACTGCCACATGTGGGTTTATGGCCAACCCTTTTTTCATCTCTGCCCTTACCACTGGTCTCAACGTGGCTTCTTCGGTGCATCCTTGTTTTTAAAACTTCTGTTCAGCTAGTCTTCAGTTGGTTATTCAGTATAATTTAGTTGTGATTCCAATTTGGTCCTGGGAAGACATGAGTATAACTTCTACCTACTCTGCTGCCATCTTGGATCCCCGGATAGAATCCCTTTTAACTAAGAAAATATTCTCCCTCATCTTAGATTTTTATTCAAAACAAACAAACAAACAAAAAGATAAAAAGTAAAGTCTTCAGGGGAGATGGGATTTTACTAGGGTGGAAAACAGAATCAAACAAAACAGCATTTTCCCTGAACTGCTGATGCTCCTTAAAAGACCCGCCTCTCCCTTCAAGTGGTGAATGCTCCAGTCAGTCAGCTTGGAACCTGCAGTCAAGCTGCTTGAGCGAGAGCATCTTCTTTAGTAAAGTCACCGCAAGCTTTAGGCACTTTCATAACCCTAAAGGCTAGACATGTATTCATATTCATTCTCAGAGAATTCAGCTCAAAATACTTAAGAAAAAGGGGAGGAATAACGCCTGGGTTTCTATGTTTTAGTCTTCACCTATCCATGCTAAATTAAGCATCAGGACACATAAGCACTGTGGGATAAGTTTATGGCATACAGACATTTAGATGTACAGCATCTACACACATATACGTTCTTTTTATAAATTACTTGGTAACATTCTCAACACTAAAGGGAAGAAACTCATTTGTTTCAGTAGGGGGAAACAGCAAACTGGAAAAGCCGAATTCTAATGGCATATTGATGATTAAACCTACATTAATCATAAACATCAAAGAGTCACCGACAGAGCTTGTTTAATCAATTCTGACAATTATTTCTTGGCCAGCAGATGACTTTAATGTAAAGAAAGTATAGCTATTTTAATTTTGCTTTCAGTTAAATTTGGGCAGTACAGTGTGGGGAATGCCTCATAGCTGAAGCATGGGAAGCACTGGGAGACCTTCATTCTGCAAGGGCAGGAGGCTGTCCACTGCCTGTAGGCTTGGGAAAAGGGCGGGTGACCAGAAAGACTGTCCACACTGACTGGGAGTCAGTGTCCCGCTGGGAAGTGAAAGAATGGGAAACGTAATCTCACTCGGAGTCTCCCCCTGACTTATCCAATACTCTAGCCACTAGCTATGGGTGGCTCCTGAGCAGCTAACTATACTATGGCTGATCTGAATTGAGATGCGCTGTCATTATAAGGTACATACCTGATTTTAAAACTTAAAAAGAAAAAGAATGCAAAATTTCAATAATTTTTGATATTGATTATATGTTCAAATGATAGTGTTTTGAATATACTGGGTTAAATACCTTGTTAAAGTTATTTTTAC
>JAPYXV010002040.1:0-13508 GCA_028533065.1 Trachops cirrhosus | reverse complement strand
CGATCTCCTATTTTCATTTATGGCGTGATAATGTTGGCTCTTTGCTCTGTTCCTACCTAAAATGACTCAGATTTTTTTTCCCTGGTTGTGGGAGAGTAGAATCTGCTGCATCCTACCACGCCGCCATCTTCTCTCTCCCTCTTATCAACTTTTTACAGGACTTGTTTTAAAACAAGTTCTTCACACAGTGTCTGTGACATGACTTACGGAATTTTGGGCAAATGGTCCTGTGTGTTTTTATAGTTTAACTTGTCCTATACAGGGACAGCGGATGGTCACGTGCAGCCCACGCGGGACTCAAACATGACATGCAGGGAGTTTTCTGACGTGGGCCGTCCCTCTGATGCCCACGGGACTGCGTGTGCAGAAGACGTGACTGCAGACTTGGATGGCTGCTCTCCGCACCTTCCAGTGCTCTCTGTGTTGTCTTCCTAATTAACGTGGAATCTTGTGACCTGGGATTAGATGCCAAAATGTTTCTTTGAAGTTTAGAAAAGTCTGGTGTTACTTGTGGATTAATTCTGTCTCAGTGTATTCATTATTTACCTAATAGCCAACTCTAACAAATTCTTGATCTCAGCAGGTGCATGTGATTAGCACAACGGTTACATCTACTGCATCTGCGACTGGAACGAGTCTTGGATTAGGGTCATCAGCCTGAAGTACAAAACTGTGCCTTCCTGCAGGCACAGGGCCCACTAAATGAGTCTAAAACAATCGTATTCTTCACATTCCGCAGAGTCTGCATAGGTAATTTTTCATTCCCAGTCTTCAGACAGGTCCTCAATGCACTCGAAGTTGACCTCGACTGGAAAGGGTTGCAGAAAGAAGGGTTATAAAGCCCCACCACACTGTTCACCTGAACCTCTGCCATATTGTGAAAAAACCACAAACAGTGGGAACGGGGGCTTGTCGTGGCACAGTAAAGCCCTGCACTCGGCTGCTGGGGAGAGTGCAGACCCCACCTGAGTGCAGGCCTGTGGTTTTGCAGTGGTTCTATGCTCTTTTAAAAAGTTGCCACTACTCCGAGACAGCCACTGGCAGGAAATGATGGTGGGGACTTTGCAGGGGTGACAAAAAGGAAGTGTCTTGCTCCTATCTGCAGGTGGCTCCTAAACCACATTCTCCTGGCAAATTCCACAGTCAGCTTATTTAGAATGCACGTGAAGTACAACGCTTTCACCAAGTTCCTGGGTCTGTGCATGTCTGATCTATTTTGAGAAGAGTCTTTAACAATCCTCCTGTTTTTCAATATTCTTGCTCTTTTCTTTTCCCTTCCTGGTCCAGGGAGCAGGTAAGAAATGGGGAATAGAAGCAGGTGGCCATTTTAGACAGTGTGTCGGCCCCTTCAGTCAAGGTCACCCAGGGGAAAGGAACATTTTGTCTCAAAGGAATTTTTTCTCTTTAAAAGCATGTGTCTGTGCAGGCGCTGGAGGAGTGAAGGGGCGACTGGTGAGAAAAGGGGCTTGAAGGTTAGAGCCTGTGTGCGCCTGAATCTCTCTTCATTCTGCCAGGAGAAGCCTCCTCATCTCCACTGCAACAGTCTCACACTGCAACTCCTTCTTCCAAATGACAACAATGACAGCAGTAACAGATGACAACAACAACAAAACAACAACAAGGATAGCCATGGACACTTTCTTGTTACTTACTCTGTGCCAGGCACTGTTCTATGAGCTTTGGTTATTTCAATTTGTGCAATTCTCCATAAGGAAGGCACCCTTGTTATATCCATATTACAAAGGAGGAAACTGAGGCACTGAGGCACTAAGGGCCCAGAACCACATGGTCGGTAAGCAGAACTGGGACACGGCAGGCTCCAGAGTCCGAGCTGTTCCCCACGCAGCTCTCCTGCCACCCCTGGCGCCAGTGATAGCTCTGCGTCTGCTTGTGGATGAAACTGCCGCTCTGGCACACGCTCTGTCTGCTTTCTGTTGGCCACCCGGGAATTGGGCCTAACTTGGGGCTGGGTGATGATTTGGGTCTTCTTGCAGTTATCGGCGAAGGTGGATCGAAGCTCGGTAATTTAGATTAATTGGGAGGGGGACCATTTAGAAACAGATAACAGTCACACAACAGTGACCCAAGATGGCCCACATCATTGGTTTCTAGCGTGTACTGTGCTCCACAATCCCTGCCACGGGTGCTGCTAAATGCCTTGTGTGGCAGTATGTTAAATACCTCAGGTCTGTTTGTTTGATTGTCTCCCTTTGGATTGTGTGTACACACATGTGTGTAGGTTGTGATGTGGGGGAGAAAAAGTGAAAAAGAAAATTTCCATTTTTGGATACCACTACCTAGGTGGATCCTAATTTTACCATTATTGAAAGTTGCTTTGACTTCTGGCCTTGAATGCCGCTTAAATTTCACTCCTGTTTTCCTCCCACTCTACCCAACAGCAGGGCAAGCTAAGCTTATCTCTCTCTGACCCCAAATTAATGCCACAAGCTTCTCCTGAATAAATTTCAAAGGCTCCCCCCGGAGCGAGGACAGTGTGGGGTGTAGAGGCGATAGGCCGGAGCGTGGAGGTCTGACCGGCCAGCTGCTGAGACTAGTGCTGGCCAGGGAACCGCATGGGGGAGTGCGGGACTGGATGGACAGACAGGCAGACAGGTAAGGTGGGGGGTACCCAACTCTGCATTTTGCCTCTAACAAGGTGCGTGCGTGCACGTGTGTGTGTGTGTGTGTGTGTGTGTACAAAAGCCGGAGCAGTCTCACCGACATGTTGCTGGGGGTAGTTATGCAGGTACATGCAAGACAAAGATGTATGAAATACAGTTACACTAATGGTTTTACGTGACCATGTTCTGCCTGCCCTCTAGACTGAAAGTCCCTTAAAGCCAAAGATACCCATTGTACTTTATCTGTCTAGGTACAAAGTAAGAAATCCAAAAAATAACCGATTTCTTCTGAAAGTGAACTTACTTTTGAAATTGAACTTTTTTAGTAAAGATGCAAAAATAAAACTCCTTTATAAGGGATACAGTTTGCATACAAATATGCTACAGAAATGTTTTTAAGACAACCTAAGTTTATCTCAGTAAATTAGTCCTTCCCGTGGCCCATCCCCCCAAATCTCTAAATCATTGAAGGATTGCTTAGTCATTTCTTCACACAGGATGGCAGAAGTAAACTTTATCAGAATGAGTCAAATATTACTACAACCAGAATCTGTTACCTCCTGTTTATACTCTTACCTAAAAGCTAGTTAGTGGGTGGACTTGGTCCATGAGCAGACCAGGGATTCAAACTTTGGGGCAGGATCCCCAATATCTTTACTTTTCGACTTCCTGTAATCAGGGGGCCTGATCCGGGGGCTGGCTTTACTTTTATTTAACAGCATTTTACCTACTTAGGTAGCATATGGTTAAAAATGTGTACAGAAACATAAATCCCTGTGCTTGCCCCAGCAAGTACTTGTGACCTCTCCCTGCATTTCTCTCTCCTGTGGGAACATCAGCTGTGCTTTAAGGACATGGGGAACTCAGGTTTGCAATTAATGCAACCGGGGCACTCAAGTCAGCACGGTCCCTGGTTATCACGGTTTTAAAGTTTCTTTACTTCACTTACAATTACAATCTTTGCCAACACAAATAAGGCTTCTTTCCCACCTGGAATTTATTATAACTACCTATTTAGGTCGCTGGGTCCCAGCTCTCCTTTGACACCTATAATGTGTGACATGGACTGGTTTCTAAGAATAGCAAAGGGGACATCTCATCTGTTTTCCCTTAGCAGTAGGACAAGCTCACGACCACACAGTAGCCTGAGGTCAATGTCAGGGAGAGTTCCTCTCGTTCAGTTCGCCTGAAGGTGCTGCCCAGACTAAGGGAGCCTGTAGGGAAGGAGAATTCCTCCCAAAACACGGGTGACCCCTCCCTCTGAATGCTATTAACAGACTCCTCAGAGACTGCTCCAAGTTCAGTGTTGGCCTAACGACAGTTCCCAGGGGACATCTGTAGTATTGTGCCAAGAGCAGTAATGGAAGCATTAGGAAAAGAAGTCCTGGTCATAAGTCATAAAAGGCATCGTGACTATGGCTAGGCAGAGCTGGTTGGGCATCTCCATTTTGGAGTTTAGGCAATAAAGCAGGTTTTAAAAAATTTCCTCACCTGCTTAGGCAGAGAGAGGATTCAACCACAGAGGCTGGATTCCCCCAACCCATGCTTTTCCACTTTCTGTGATGAGAAGACGCAGCGTGGAGACTGGCTTAATAAACATGTTAACCGAGGAGTTTTGGGCGAGTCACTTTATACCTGTCGGACTGCATGGCCCCATGTGGGTCCCTATCTCTACCTGTCCGTGGGGATTCATTCGATCATTCACACCGCTGTTTACTGGGTGCTGAACTTGATGAAACACTTGCTTCCTCATAGAGTGCTTTTACAAATTGGCATGTTTTAAATGCTTTGTTCATCAAGAATGCAATACAAAGGTCCCACTTAAGTTCTGGGCACCCCTTCCCCATAAAACTCTGAAGCCAGGAAAGAACCTTGAATCCAGAGGAGATGTGAGCCAGCCTGGGTATTAGAAATGAGTGAGGGCCTTGAGTTCAAGTTTTGCCTTCAGCAAGATCATGACCAATGGGATAATGTAATTTTATTGTTGAAAAAAAATTCTAAGAAGGTTCATTCACTCTAACCTCTTTGTTTCACAGATGTTAAGATGGAAGTCTATAGAAATTAAGAGACTTGGTTGAGATCAGAGTCCAATAGTAACAGAGTTGGGACTAGAACTCAGACCTGTTGATACCTGTTTGCATTCTTTTAAATTCTCTACCCCTTGGTCTCATCCCAAGCAAAAGCTGTAAAGCACTGGTAGCGGAGGCAGTAAATAAGGACAAGACGCCAGCCTGAGCTTCAGGGTGGTGTTTCTAAAATCCAAACATCTCCATAACACTCCCATGCTTTTGCCATGTCCCCACTACCTATACTATTATTTTTTTAATGCCTGTCTTTAAATCAAGTCATTGTTTTTCTTTGGCTACTCACTACCTGTAGCTTCACCCTAAGCAATAATAGCTATGAAATCATAAATTCAACCTGTTGTTTTACTCTTGTCTAAAATTCACATTAAAACTAGTTTTTATTAGAATAAACAAAGTTCATCATTTTGCATACTAGTCATGTAAGGACTTAAACTGTACTTCTGAGAATACTGCTCCCAGGAAAACCAGATGCGCAAGGGGGCTGGGGAGGCAGGAGAAGCTGGGCCGGGGGTAAGTCAGCTGCCCCCAGAGCCCCTGGAAGAGGCCAGGAAGGATGGAGGGAAGGAGCTGGGACCAGCTGTGCCGGTGTCACCACCTGCCTCTGGTCCAGGAAATGTGGCAGCGTCACAAATACTGCTTCTTGGTGGAGGTCAAAACTGGAGAAAATGTGGCACAGGAGGGACAACTGTCCTGACTCAGCCTCTCCCAGGTGTAGCAGTGCAGACATGAACAACGACTTCACTTCTAGGTCCGTGATGTTAAGAGTCTGTTCCTTAACATGCTCTATGTCAGTTTCCGCCCTTTTCATACCTCTCCTGTGGGACAGAGCCACAGTGCATTATCAGCCTATCATAACCATTTTAAAATTACTTTCTATAACAAATATGTCAGCCTGTGCTGAACTATAACTTCTGTTGGGCAAAGAGAAACACACCTTGACATGGGTGGGGAATCTCAACTCTGTGTCAGCTCTATTCCAGATCTCCCCAGTATGGTGAGAAGGGCAAGGTTGGAGAGATTTCTGGAGCATAACTGGAAAAAAGAACAGAGAACCCCCTCTATTGTTTGTCCTGGATGAGGAGAACTTTCCAGCTCTTTTGAAAAGTCGTATCTACAGCACGAGTGGGTTGGCTGTGTCAAGTGAGATGATCTAAACTCCTTGGCTGGAGAACAGATATTTCTGTTCACAAGTCAGAAAGAGGGGGAAAAGGTCCCTGCATGTCTCTGCTATCTGAGTATCCTTAATGTGATTCATATTGAAGTTATAAATAAAAATGTCCTGGGTATTTTCAGTTCGGAACAACCAGCTGTGTGGCAGTGGGCAGAGGAGGTGCGTGTAGGCCTAGAAGCCAGCCTTCTGTAGCCTCTTGCTTTCAGCATTCAGGACCAGACTGCAGGTCTCAACCCTGAACTCATCTCTTTGGGACTGACACGTTGAGGCAAATAACGTATTGCAGAAAGCATGTCACTGTCTTGCCTAAGAGCTGCCATTCATCTTCATGAACACTGAAACAGGTTTTGGGTTTTGTTGTTACCCTCTCTGCTATCTCTTCAGAATTGCAATGATGAAAATGCGGCATGACCATGGGTCAAACAATGCTGCGGGGAAACGTTGGCATGCGCTCTTTGTGAGACTCACCCAGTCTACAGGGGAAGGCTCAGATTTCTCTGGGTTCACCAGTCTCAGAAAGTAAGAACTCCCACACTGATATTTCCTTGGTTCAGAGGACATCAGCAAGAAGGAAGGGAGGCAATTCTCAGATCCTTAATGCTGTCTGCTAAGCAGTGTGCAGATTTATCATTTTAATTATGGAACACGTGTGGAGCAAAGTCACAGTTTCAGATCTCCTGTCCAAACACTCTGACCAAGGGCAGGGACATCAATATAATTACTGCAGCCCAAGGACTTAGGGAGCTTCGCAGAACCGTTAGTTCATTTCGCTTTGCCTCCATGTAATTAATCACCAAGGCCAGGCAGGAAGCTACTTTTGTATACTGTGCTTTAGCAAGTTTTAACTTTTTCCAGACAGAGGCCCTCATGGTTTTATCGTTAAAAACTCTGTGAAGAAAATAATTTCTGAACTTCGATGCCAGTTAAGGGAAGAGGGCAACCTCTAGCTCTACCTGGCATTCTCGGGGGCAAGTGCGGCCCAGGCCAAATCCTGTAGCTCAGCCATTGCATGTTCCTTCCCTCACCCCAGATTTCTTTTCTCCCCGCTGGAAATCTGTAGTTGTCTGCACTCTCTGACCCTTTGCTTTGGATTTCCCAGGAGTCGTGAAAGCCTTACTATTTCAAATGTGAACATGGTTATTTTTCTCTTTCACACTTTTTGGATTATTCTTTTCTGTATTGTGTTCTTGGAGGGTGCTTAAATGGATCTTTATTACCTAATACTTATCGTAATAATCCTTTGGGAGTTTTAAAATGGTTTACAACCATTAAATGTATTTTTTAAGTTAAGAAAATCAAAGTCCAGAAATGCCAACAGTTGTTGGTATCCATGCTGAGAATTAGAGACCCAACCGTAATAATAATAACAGCTAACATTTATTTCGTGCTAACTATGAGAGGCAAATTATATACTTGTCTCATTTAATCCTAATAAGAATCTTACAAGGCAAGCACAGTACTATTACTACCCTCATTTTATAGATGAGGAAAATGTGACACCCAGTGATGAATAAAATGGCCCGACTCTCATCTAGCAAATGGCATCAGTGTGATCTGAACCAGGCAGTCTGAGGCCTAAGTTTGTACGGTCAGTAACATTCTTGTTTTCCTGGAGCCTGGCTTTGGAATGACCCCATAATTTCTCCAAACAGAAATATGGCAAATTATTTTTGATGGCCCACATCCATGGACTTACTGAGATCGTATAATTTCAACCTAAATTCACCTTTGTGTTTGAGCCTGTGGTCCACCCCTGATGGCGAGTCTAATGATAAAAGCAAGGTGCTGTTAAATAAAATTTTGTCTCAGACCAGCCAGTATTTTTCTTTGCTGTGACCTGAGAAACAAGGCATGCTGAGGAAACTGTCCAGGTCGCATCCATTACGTGTTCTCTGAATACAGTGCCCCTGGCTGGGGTGGGATTTTTTAGATCCTTTTCTCATAAAGATGATGGGTTGGTACGGATCCATCCTCACTTTTTCCCTGTTATTATTTTGTAACTAAAAAGACATGCTCTTGAGTCAGAAGATTACAGTGAAGATTTAGTCTGGATATGGAGTCAGACATAGTCCAATCGGTTTTCTCAGTGAGCCAACAAGCCATAGATTCATTAACGATATCAGCTGTGCTTATGGGCTCTCGCTTTCTCAGCGAAGCACTTCCAAAATCACTTTAGTCATATATAACTGATGGAAGTGTTTGAAGCAGCAACAAGCAACTGTTCCACAGAGACAGCAACTCTGCGAATGGAATGGAAGGGGACACTGAAACAATTACACTGTGTTGTATTTATGTTGTAAATATGTTGTAGGGAGCTGTAAGCTAGTAGACAACACAAATGGTAACTAGCTGACTTTATTACCTTGATATATGTTTTTGAAAGGTTATTTTTGTAATTATTTCAGAACCAGATTAAGATTTAAGTAGTAAAAGTAAATCAAAGGAGAAATAAACATAGTGGGGGAAAGAATTCAGAGTAATGTTGATCTAAAATATAATTTGACAGCTGGAGCTTCATGTGGGAGCTGGCATTAGCAAGCTTTGAGGTTTAGTCTACATTTAAAGAATTGAGTACAGAAGAAAAATATGTGAGTGAGAGTTTATAACAATTTATATCTTGTCAGTCCTTAAATCCATGGAGACCAAAGCTGGAGCCATCATGGTGGGAAAGAAGAGGTGTGGTGGGGATCGGGGTGCAGGGGGTGAGAGGAAGCAGGGATAGCAGGCAGGAGCTCCACCCTGCAGGATGGAGGATTTAATTCTAAAAGCAGCGGGTGCCCCACAGGGCCTGGGATGCTGGTGGTAGTGAGATTATGTGTGAGCCAACCACATTTGTCTTTAGTTGTCATTCTGGTGAGGAAATGAAGGAGCTGGTTAGGAAGCTTTCCTGGTGGGATTATGGGATCTTTGACATTAGGGCGAAAGTAACAATAAGTAAATGAACTGAGAGCTGCTAAGAATTCAAAATCAATAGTAGTCAGTGACGGTGAGGTCAGAGGGAGTGGACAGCAAACTAAAAGGACAGTGGCACCGTTTACTACAAGAGGCTGGGCCTGGGCAGGTACAATGACATCGTATTTGGAAAACTGAGCCTAACTTAGATATAATACTTTCAAGGATTATTGCTTCTTGATATATTCTGGACATTCCAAAAGAATCTGATCAGTACATGTTCATTAACATTCTCTTACATGATCTTCTCACCTGTGAGTTTTAAAAATTAAATTATTATTTTGACCTTTAATATATTTTAGTGTCATCTAAATATAATTGTCATTAACTTATTATAATACACCCTTTTTACATGTATTACATGTTTTAGAAAAACTAAAAATTTTCTATGCCAACTTTGAAAGTTGTTTTACCATTTCTAGGAGTTAATTCTTTTCTCAAATCTATATTCATTTTAAGAGTTAGTCTGGAAGAAGGAGATGTTGTGTGGAGCTGAGCATCCCTTGCAGGTGCGGCTGCAGAGATGCTGAGAGGTCAGTGCCTGCTTCGTGCCCCTTATTTACAGATGTTTATTAGAACAGTTCATGCTGAATAAATACTGGGGTTCAGATTAGCAATTTCAAGTTCACAGGCCTCTACCAATTTTCATAATTATGTGTGCTTTTTGTAATGGAAAGTATAGGATAGCATTACGACCAGTGGACACTTGGATTTTACAGACAAAAGAGAGTACCATTTTGCAACAAGTGGAATGACTATAATTTTCGTTGGAAGAACTGATGACATTTTAAATATAACTTGGTATGCAACATCAGTTCATCCCTGAAGCATTTGCTGAGCACCTAATTGTGCACAGTGCCATTCAGTGTAGTTCAGGGAGTCAGACACACTCCGTAGTCATAGTTTCCACCCTAGAAGAGCTGTGACTTAATAACACACGATGACCCAAATTTAACACATCACCGTTTTCTCTCTTCCTTTAAAAACAAAACAGAAACTGAAAAGCAAAAATCAAAACTCACGTTTCTGGGTGGATGACTGCTACCGGCACCCACTTCTCCCCCCCACAGGGCAGCCCCACCCCCGAGAACCAGCAGGCAGCACTCGGCATGTGACAGCATCCCGAGTCACTCATTTCCATGGAAGTTCTGGAGGCCATTGGTCCTCTCCCAAATTTTCATTTCCACAAATTCAGGTAGGATGGGCGTAGTGAAAAGAGCACCTGACTCAAGGACAGTCCAGAGAACCGAATTTGAATTCTGGCCCAGTCACTCCAGTGAGAATTTGAGTAAGTCACTTAATCTCTCTGGGCCCATTTCTTCACCTGTGGAACAGACAGCTGCAAGCTCACCTCAGTCCCTAGCTCCATCCTTGGAACATGTCTACACTCAGTAAACCTCATGTGAGTATGAATCTCATCTCTTTTGCACAAGATGATTATAATAAGCAACTTGCATGGTGAAATAAACCAAAAGGACTCTGAAAGATTGCCTCTCATGCACCTAGTTTACAGCTAAGAGCTCTTACAGTCAGAGTAGTTAAGTGATGTGGTCTTTCAGTGACAGTGGCAAGCCAGAAACCAAGTACAAACTGGTCCACATGTTTCCGGGCCTGAACTTCCTGAACTTACCACACATATTTCTGCCAGTTGAGTTCTCCTAAAATGTAATTCTCAGCATTCCCTTCCTCCAACCAAAAGCCTTTGGTGACTGTCAACGACCCAGTAAAGCTCTTCGGGGTCCTCTCACACTTGTCCTGAAATCTTCCTTTCTGCTTTTCTGCACTGTTCCCCTCCAGGCATCTGGAATCTACCAATCTAGGTTATCTGCCATGCTGGGTACATGCTAAATTGTAAACTCCATGAGGAAGTGACCGTTTTATTCAAGGCCAAACCCCCATCGTGACCCATCATAAAAGCTCAATAAAAGTGTGTTGAAAATGGTGGGCATTACTCATTATGATAACTATAACAACAATAACAAGAATGATAACAAAACTATAATAATAATAACAGTAAATCATAGTAAAATAACAACCATAGGGATAGACTGAGCCATTGCTCAATAGTTACTATGCTGCAAATTTATGATCTCAACTAACTCCGACAATAACCCTGTCATGTGGATACTGTCCTTTCCCATCTTACTGAAGAGAAGGCTGAGACTCAGAGAGAGTAAATAGCATCCCTGGTATTGGTTGGCTGACTATTGTTCATTTATTCAACAATTGCTCTTGAGGCTCTGTTCTGGGGGTTGGATGTAACGCACATCTTCCCCTTTGTGAACAAGGTCCTCGCTCACACGGAGTTGACAGTCTGGTAGCAGAAACATCTACTCACCAAATAAATAAGATAAAGTCAGAAACTGGCAAGTGATCTAAAGGAAAATAAAGCAGGGTAAAGGGACTAGCAGTGATGGGACTGCTATTTCAGATGGGAGCGTGAGTAAACGCTCCCTCTTCATGTGTCAAGACTTTGCTTAGCTGTCATCTCTGACAAGAAGTGAGCCCTTAGAGATCTGGCGGGAAAATGTTTTAGGCACAGGAAATGGTAAGCACTAAGGCCCCGAGGCAGGAGTGTCTCCGGTCTGTTAGGAAACAGTAAGGCTGCCAGTGTGTCTGCAGGCAGCAGTGAAAGGAAGTGAGAGCAGGGAGGCTGTGTGGGTTCAGATCGTGCTGAGCACTATAGCCAGAACACAGACAGCGGTGTGTTCTCACTTATGGGAAGCAGTTGAAGTGCTAGAGCTGACAAGTGACAGAGCTGTTCTGGGTTTGAAAAGGACCTCTCTGGCAAGAGTGTGATGAGTAGTGAGATCAGTTGCAGGAATGTTAAAAGTCACACGTGTGAGAGATGACAGAGGCATGAGAGGATATTGGCTTCTGATAGACTGGATGTGGAGTATGTGAAAAAGAAAGGAATCTAGGATTAGTCCAAGGTTTTCAGCCTGAGGACTCAAGAGGGGGAAAGGCTGAAGGAGGAACAGGCTGAGGGGTGAGGAAGTCAGTAACTTATCTTATACACACTGAGTGTGCGCTGCCCGTGAACCACACAGGTGGGGAGTATAACTTAGTTGACAGCTGGATATACATGTCTTTAGTTCAGTGAAACAAAACAGGGGTAGAATTTTTACATGTCAGAGTTATCAGCATATGGATGGTGTTTTAAGTCATGAGACAGGATGAGATCATCTCAGGAATGAGCGTGGAGAGAAGAGGGAGCGTGAGTGTAGAGGTCAGGGAGTGAGGAGGGCAGTAGTGGCCCTGGAGTGCTCTGGTGTAGGAAGATGAGGGCTGACATGTGGCAACAGAGACTAAGAAGGAGCAGTCAGCCAGGCAGGTGAAGCACCAAGATAATGTGTCCTGGAGGTCAAGTGGAGAGAGACAGTGTTTTAAAGATGAGGGCAGTGACCATCTGTGTCAAATGCTGCTGATAGGTCAGGTCAAGCCAGGCCTAAGAATTAACCTCACACTTGGCCAAGTGAAGGGCATTGGATATCTTGACAAGGGCAGTTTTTGTGCTTACAGCTGCTGAGTGCATTCTGAAGCCAGGTGTGTGCAGCAGTAACTGCCACACCATTGGTCCCCCACTTTTGCATGCAGGGGTTCCAACGGCCTCCTTAGGCCTAGATTTCCTTGATGTCCTACAACTCAGCACCATCATGGAATCTTCCCTATTTCCTCTAGTCAAATTTACCTCCATTACCTTGTTTTAGAGTTATTCATTGGTGGCTGAATTGATGAGTTCTTGGATTAATACAAATATGCTATGTGAACCCACACAGACTAAGACAAGATGCTAAACAACAGTGTGATGTTATTTCTGTCATTATTAACGCAGTACAAAATCTCTAAACAAAAACACCCCCAAACAGTAACCTGTGAGTACAGTCAAGGGTGCTGTCCGGGGTGCAGGGCTGAGCGAGGAGCAGTGTGGCAGTGCTGGGTGCGGAAAGAAGACTTGACTGTGGTTTTAAGGATCTGGGCTCTGGGCCCAGCTCTGCCACTAAATGGTGTGACCTTGGCTGAGGCACTCCAAACTTCTGGGACATAATTCTTCCCCTTTGAAATGAACAGACTGTATCACCTCTGCTCAAAGATCTGTCCATCCACCTCGGTTCATTTCATTCACATTAAGAGTGCCCTGAGCCCTTTTTTCTATTTAAACTATGAAATCTTGTAAGATAGGTCTTACACTTCTTATACGTCTTTGCATCAAGCACAGGAGCTTGGAAAATGCATAATAATATTTTTTTTTTAAAAGCTTTTTTTAAAAAATATATTTTATTGATTACGCTATTACAGTTGTCCTATTATCCCCCCTTCATTCCCCTCCACCCTGAACACCCTCTGCCACCCACATTCCCCCCCTTTACTTCAGTCCATGTGTCATAAGTTCTTTGCTTCTACAATTCCCATACTATTCTTGCCCTCCCCCTATTTTCTGTCTACCTTCATTGTTACTTATTCTTCGTATCTTCCCCCCACTCTCCTCCTCCCACTCCCCTGTTGCTAACCCTCCATGTGATCTCCATTTCTGTGGTTCTGTTCCTCTTCTAGTTGTTTGCTTAGTTTCTTCTTGTTTTTGTTTCAGGAGTGGTTGTTAATAGTTGTGAGTTTGCTGTCATTTTACTACACATGTTTTTTATCTTCTTTTTCTTAGATAAGTCCCTTTAACGTTTC
>JAPYXV010002039.1:0-13509 GCA_028533065.1 Trachops cirrhosus | reverse complement strand
TGAAGAGTTTATATTTTAAAGAATACAAAATGACAGTATGGAATTTTCTCAGAAAACTAAAAATGCATCTGCCTTTTGACCCAGCAATTCCACTGCTGGGATTATACCCTAAGAACCCTGAAACACCAATCCAAAAGAACCTATGCACCCCAGTGTTCATAGCAGCACAATTTATAATAGCTAAGTGCTGTAAGCAACCTAGGTGCCCATCAATAAATGAATGGATAAAAAAACCGTGGTACATTTACACGATGGAATTCTATGCAGCAGAAAGAAGGAGCTCCTACCCTTTGCAACAGCATGGATGGAACTGGAAAGCATCATGCTAAATGAAATAAGCCAGGCAGTGAAAAACAAATACCATATGATCTCGCCTTTAACTGTAACATAATCAACAAAACAAATGGACACGCAAAATATAACCAAAGACACTGAAATAGAGGACAGGCTGACAGTGCCCAGAGGGGAGAGGGGAGGGAATTTCAGGGGAAAAGGGGCAGGGTTTGCAGGAACAAGTATAAAGGACACATGGACAAAAACAAGGGGGGTGGAAACGGGAGGGAGGTGGGGAGGGCTGGGGGATAGGCTGGGATGGGAGTAAAAGGCAGAAAGCTGTACTTGAACAGTAATTAAAATAAAATAAAATAAAGAATACAAAATGAGGCACCAGCTAAGATGACAGCAATTCTGTAGTCCAAGGTCAATGCTGAAGTGAGCAGGTAGATGCCCACTCCACTGTCAGCACCTAGAGCTCCCCCCGTCTTTGGCAGAGAGGGGCAGAGCCTTGGGGGTGTCAGCATCTGGCCGCGTGGCCCTCCAGGGCCATGCTTGTCCTGGCTCGTCTCCCCACGGAGCACGAGAGAGTTCCAAAAGACCCTGAAGAGCAAACATAGAACACGCCAGGGAACCGCGCTGTTGGTGAAACCAAGTGTACAATGTTCCCCACCACAGGCGTTGAGCGTCTTTTACTCTCGGGGGCCTCTCTGGCTTTGACAGAAAAGTAAAACCCTCTGTTTATCTTTCTGTGCTTCAAGACCGGACGCGATTTCAACAGACTGACCCAGTGTGGACCTAATCCACATTTGGACACGTGTTTCTTTGTCGTTGAGTCCATGCAGCTTGTATCATAAGACACTAAAGATACAGAGGAGTAAGGCGAAAACCGCATAAACAGAGGCTCGGAGATCGCCAGTGAGCGAACACATTGCTGCTGACGGGGTGGGGGGTTCGGGCCCAGGCTCCTCGTCAAGACTCTAACACCCCCCCACACCAGGGTGCTGCCGGGGTCCACGTTAACACACACACCCGCCGTCAGTGAGACCCCCTCTTTTAGGCAAAGGCATTTTCCTTGTTACGAATTAAATCTGGACCGCGCTTCATAAAGGGCAATAGTAGTGAGAGACGCATGTTTTGTGTCATACTCTGAAAAGTGTTCTTTTACGTCACTCCAGTTAATCAGAGATGACGTAACGGTGATTAGATTAGTGTTGACCGCTATGACGCGTTAACGGCTGCAGAGGGGCAGAGCGCAGGGCAGCCTACAGCTGCTGACACCCAACGGCCAGCCCTCCTGCCCCCCATCTCCAATTCTGAGGTGCCGAGAGGTGAAGACTTCTCTGGGTGCCATCACTGGGAGAGCAGTAGGTGCCCCCTCCCAAACCGTGCATGCTGCTCTTGGTTTAATGTTTTTAGAGATTACCAAAGCTAGATAAGGCCACACCGATTTTAATCTAAATACAGTAGGAAGCATGAATAATTCCACTGCCACTGCTGCAACCACCGAAGAACTCTGGGTGTTTAAACAGGCCTCTCTGGAAAAATAAATACCTGTAGGCAATTCATGATTCCCCTATTTATTGACAGTACAGATCATGCACCAATAGCTCCAAACGACCCCTCAAGCTGTTGGACACTCCCTGCGCGTGGTCAAGAGATTCCGACTCCCACTGCATCGTTACACACCGATGGCCGTCATCCTCCACAGAGGTTCATCGCATGGGTCACGGGAAGTGACCCAGCATGGTCTGCAGGGGCCACAGGGGGGCGCCCCACAGTTTGGGATTACACACCATGGGGACAACTGTCCCATTTGCCCAATATCCCCAACTCTTACCCCAGAGCTAGAAAGGGGGCCAAATATTAACTCTCTCCCTTCCTGAACTACCCTCCAAGAGTATGCTCGATCAAACGCTATCTCAAGTCAAGACATTCATCTGTTTACATAGAAAAGCTATACTATCACGTGACTATTAGAAACTCCTTATAACTGCGATGATGTGAGAGCTGCTAAAATGCTCTCTTGTACAAAACATATAAAACTAGATATGGAGTGGCTCTCATAAAAAAAAGTGACCATTCAAAGTGGGCCCGTTAGAGGGCAGACGCTCACCGCGCTCGGCCTCCCCACAGTCATAGCGCTTTCTCCTTCTCGGGGGTCTCTTCCCCAGTTACTCCGAGGGCGCCGTTTTCCCTTTATTCTCCACTTGTTTCTCCTTCTCGGTGCCCACAAGGCCTCTCCTTCCTCCGCTTCCCTGTCCGTGTTGGTGAGTCTCCGTGTTGCAACCCAAGAATTTTCAGTCATCTCATTCCTTATGTCTTCCTCAGATGGTGGTAGCTATTGTCACTTACAGAGCTGTTACCTACATGCTGGTTGGCGCGCGCGCACACACACACACACACACACGCACACTTCAGGGCTTCCTTCACTAGTCTAACAGGCAGCACATGCTTTTAGTGCCTTCGGGACCTGGGCACTGTTCTAAGTGCTGGATGTACAACAGTAATACAAGAGGAAGTCTCTTGTTCTTACGAAGCTCCATTCCAGTTGATGGAGAAATGACACTGGACACGTAAGTCAAATCCACGATATATTGGATGATGACAGATGCTGTGGCAAGAGTTACGCAGAGAGAGGACGGAGGTACTTTTCTGAGCTTTCAAAATGTGGGTCAGGTGGGCGAAATAAACTCCCTCTGGGTGTGTTTGCTGGGCCTCGTGTGACAGGGACAATACGAGAGCTCACACCTTGAATTAGCCCGAAAAGATGAAAAATCTTCTTTCATTCGAAAGTCCCCAGAGTTTCTCCAGATGCTACATTTGAAGTATGAATCATGACCCAAATCATCAAAGTCTTTTTTACTAGGAAATGATTTAAATTTAATCTCTCTGTGCTCTGTGCTCCATCGCCAAGATTTGGAAGCAGCTCAAGCGCCCATCAGTAGATGAGTGGATAAAAAAGCTGTGGTACATTTACACAATGGCATAGTGCACGGCTGTAAAAAAAAAAAAAAAAAAGGGAAATCTTATCTTTTGCAACAACAGGGACCTGGAGAGCACTATGCTCAGTGACATAAGCCAGTCAGAGAGAGACAAGTGCCACATGATCTCACTTACATGTGGAATCTGAGGAATAAAATAAACCAGCTTCAGAGCTCAGGGAGCTGGAAAGAGAGGAGAAAGGTCGTTTCCCTGGAGCCCACTTCTGCTCACCATCTCAGGAGGGCCCACCGTAGGCTGAATAACAGCATAGATTTAGTACAATGTCGCTTCGATTCTTCCCCCGCGACCTCTCTGTATTTAAAAATGCCCAGTCCCCTGGAGACTGGGAATCATCCGGCCAATCATTTCATCACGTTACCCACTTTCTCCTGGCTCGGCAGGAAGCTACTGGCAAGCAGGGAGCCCGCTGTCAGCAGCCCCTCGGAGAGGCCCCCTGACACACAGAGGAAGAGCCGTTAGACCGGAACCGAGCTGCCCACCCACACACGCACGTAGGGAGAGACGGGGGTCGAGTCTGCGCGCCGCTTCCAGACGCTTCCGTATAGTGACTCTTCACAGGTGTGGGACTCGTGTACGGGAACCACACCTAAACGATCTACTCCAGATGATACACTCAAACCCCGCGCACGGCCGCATTTTGCCAAGGAGCCCCGCCTTCAGGGAACATGTTCTGGGGACAAAGCTTCTCTAGCCCCCGTGCAGCTGAGCCCGGATCAACTGGACTCCCCAACCCTTGTCGGGTAGTTCGCGGTCTGAAAGGCCATGAACTTCATGTTCCTAAATGAAGTGGGGACTCTGAAGTACAATACCTATGAATATTTTCCTTAGAATTTAGAAATTGATGCTCTTAAATTCACAAAAAAATCTCACCCCTTTTTTTGGATTGCAGTAAATTTTTATAAAAAGAATGTTCCTTCTTTTCACTTTTTGGGGCTTTTTTCCCTTTATGTCATTCATCAAAGTCAAATTGGAAGACTTTATTGAGAATTAGTCATGTTGTGGAATGGAACAATTCATAAAACGGATGAAAGTTTCCACACACTTCCAATCAAAGAGCAAGATTTATTGATTACTTAATGCAGGCTCCGACTCAATTATTTCAAGAAGGATTCATGCTGAAAGCGCTGAAGATGTTGTCGGGCGCCCACAGGT
The DNA here is from genome assembly GCA_028533065.1 of Trachops cirrhosus. Taxonomy (NCBI): domain Eukaryota; kingdom Metazoa; phylum Chordata; class Mammalia; order Chiroptera; family Phyllostomidae; genus Trachops; species Trachops cirrhosus. Next base: position 9,078 of record JAPYXV010002039.1, on the reverse strand, counting down.
GCACACGCGCCCACACGCCACCACGCCCTGCCCGGAGTGATCCCATCGGCGGGAGTTTCCATAGCGACGGTGCAGCTGCCGCAAAACAGTGAGGCAACTGCACAGACGTATCGAAGTTGACCTGAGTGTCTGTTATGTGTGCCCTTCAGGTCTTTTTAAAACATGTGCACGAGCTCCTTAAACTGGGAACTTTGGAAAGCCACATGCAAAAGAATGAAGCGAGACTACGGTATGTCCCATGTACAAAAATTAACTCAGAATGGATCAGAGTCCCAAACATAAGGCCTGAAACAACAAATTACATAGAAGAAACATAGGCACTGAGCTAATGGACCTTGGTCTTAAGAAGACGTTAAGCTTTGGCCCAAAAGGCAAGTGAAGTTGAGACAAAAGCGAACAGATGGGGCTGTGCCAGCCTGAAAAGCGTCTGCAGGCAAAGGAAACCAGCAACAAAGCCAAAGGCCACCAGCGAGCGGGGGAAGATGTTCACAAACACAGCTCTGACGCGGGTCAGTGCCCGAAATATATAGAGAACGCGCACAGCTCAACACGCAACAACAAACAATCCAATTGTTAAAAACAAGCCAAGCATGGCGGAGGGTCTGAACAGACACCTCTCTCAAGAACACTTACAGATGTCCAACGAATATATAAAAAGATGGGCAACGACAATGAGACGCCGCCTCACACCTGGTAGGATGGCTGTCATCAACAAGCGGGCAGCAACAGGTGTGGGAGAGGGTGTGGGGAAAAGGGGCCTCCATCACTGCTGGTGGGACTGTGAACTGGCGGTACAGCCTCCATGGAAAACAGTCTGGCGGTTCCTCCGAAAATTAGGAAGAGAGTTACCCTATGACCCAGCAATCCCTCTTCTGGGGATCTACTAAAAAAATTTGAAGACGTTTATTTGTAAAGACACAGGTGCCCCTGTGTTCACTGCATCATTATTCAGCGTGGCCAAGACATGGAGACAACAGAAGTGTCCTCAATAGACGTTGGACGGAGCGGATGTGGTGCCTCTCTCCATGGGGATGCTACTCAGCCGTAAGCCTGTTTGCAACCACGTGGGCGGACCTTAAGAACACCAGGCTGAGCGAAGTCAGTCAGCCAGAAGAAGTTCAGAATCATGTGATTTCACTCAGATGTGGAATATAAAACCGAAAGCTACAAATGAACAAACAAGACAAACAAAAACTCATGGACACAGGTAACGGTGGGGTGGTGACCAGAGGAAAAGGGGGTGAGAGGGCGGTGAAGGGTAACAGGGGTCACATACAAGGTGACCGAAGATGATCTGACTTTGGGTGGCGGGCACACGATGCCACATGCAGATCATGTGGCACAGAAATGTACGTATGACACCTGTATGTGACACCTGTATGATCTTACTAACCAACGTCTCCCCAACAAATTGCACTTAAAAAATTACAAAAAGTAATCATTAAAAATAAAAAATAAATGAAGCGTCATAACATTTTAGACTTTACATTTTTCTTTGTTACCATTTTCCTGCAGGCACCCCCCAGTGTCCGTCATCATCACTGTTGTCATTGCACACAGTCCAGGAGGTGCACTGTGGTTTACTTACGCGCTGCTGTGCTGCGAAACTTCTGTATTGCTTCCAGGGCTTCACAGCCATAAGTAACAGCACCCTACATGTATTGGAGCATTTGTCTTTTCTCCATGTTTCAGAGGACATAATCCCTGAATGGCAGCCTTTAAAGTAAAAATGTAAGGCTTAGTGCTGGGACTTTTGAAGAAAAATTTTGACTCCTTAGTGGCTTTTTTTTTGCTTAGTTTATATTCAGGATTGGACTCCACTGTCAAGATCGCTAAGAGGTGAAATGTGTGATATTTACACGCTGCACTGAGTGGTCCAATACTCGTGAACATAATCTCTCAGGGTCCAGTAGAAGAACCTATCAACTCTATGGCTATGTCTGTCTTGCTCTGGGACACTAAAGCCTGTGGTCGGCACAATGAGTGTGATGTCCACCCAGATGTGAACATATAAAAATGGGGAGGTACCTCTTCCAAAGAACAACCACAGAAGACCGAATGTCGCTCGCAGCCATTCAAAGAGTGAACATTTCCATCGTCCCTCCTCCTTCTCTGTGTTTTATCCTTTGACCAGGTTGAGTCTTGAGCATGAAGGCATCTACTAAGTAAATGTAAGAATGCTCGGCTGCGCTTGCTATCACTTACCAACACCAACGGTAGGGTCGATGCAAATTTTAGCCTTAAAACAGAATTACTGTCATCAGTAGCTTTGCTTAAAGGAATACCCCCCAAAAAGCAGATGGACTGACATAAAGTTCATGTGTTTTGAACTGGACAAGTTCTTCAGACTTGGTGAAAATCTGGTCCTACGAACTGTGTGAGTGAATCTAAATGAACCAAGAAGTCTGTGTCCATTTGCTATGCTGATTCCTTCTTTTTAACTTGCTCTTTGCAGTTCGGTAGACTTAAGTGGAGAAACAGAGAAAACAACAAAAGCAAGTAATGCCAGAACTAGAAAACACTCTCGCATGCTAAATCAGCAGTGGAGTATGCCAAGACTGGTCTCAAATATGCAGTCTCTCAGAGTGGTGTAATACGTAATATGTTCCATTGATTTCCTTTGGTGAGAACAATGGCGTTTTACAACTATACATTTTGTTAGCCCTAACAAATCACAGTTGACTCCTTTTATGCTTAAAAGCAGTCTTGAAACATTTTCTTCAGCTAAATCCATAGTTTAAAAAAATCCAACTATTACCATTTAATAATTTTTAAGCTCCCACAGAGAACTAGTTGTTATCCAGTCTATTGGCCAAGCAGTCAAATCCTGATAGTGTTAAAAGTTTTTGTCTTGAGGCAAATATGTATTGAGAGCATTTTTCTCTCATGGAAATAAATAGACTAAAAAAAGGTATATACCTACAAACACATATTGACATAGTATATTAGTGAAAAGAGAAGTCCTACTAATTTCAGGCTGTGTGTTCATAAACTACAGGACTGAAAGCTGAAACGCAGCCCTGAGTCCGAAACCTTACAGAAAAAGTTTAAAAGAAAGTCCAGGGTAGTTTAAACATGCATACCAAAATCATGCTAAACAGGGAGTTATGAAATTCTAAAAAGGAGTAAGACCACAAGGTGAAAAACAGCAAGAAGAAGAAGAACAGAAAATAAGAAAACAGCAAATAAGTCACAGACACAGGTTTGGAGCTGAAAAGCTAATGGGCGGATGTTGTAGATTTCAAGCCCCTCTATTAGAAATGAGCAGACACACAGGCAGAAAATGAGGAGGACAGAGTTACACACACCAACGCTGTCCACCCACTGAACGACAGCAGGAGACTCATTCTTCTCGAGTGTACATGGAACATTCAAGATAGACCACGTTCTGAGCCATAAACCAACCTTAATGAATTTTTAAAAATAGAAATCGTACATTATGTGCTCACAGACCACAGTGGTATTATTAATAAATTAGCAATCAATAGTGAAAAGATGAATTTGAAATGCCAAAATACGTGCAGAGGAGGCAACACACTTCCAAATAACATATGGGTCAAGGGAGAAATCCTAAGATGAGTTTATTTTGACCTAGATGAAAATGAAAACATACTGTTACAATTTACAGAAGTTAAGACCTTAGCTGGGTAGCTCAGTTGATTAGAGCACTGTCCTGATTTGCCAAGGTTGTGGGTTCGATTCCAGGTCAGAGCACATACCAGAAACAACCAGTGAGTGCATAAATAAGTGGAACAATAAATCAATGTTTCTCTCCCCCCACCATCCTACAAATGTGTGTTAGGTAATGCCAAAAGAGAGAAATAATTATACTACACACTAAAAGAATAAAGTTTCATCTTCCATTAAGAGAAAAAATAACTATGTAGGAAAAAATTGAGGTATATATTTGAGGGAAGTTTTTATGATGAGATGATTACTATGAAAGGCTGTTAACAAACCACTGAAGAGCTTGAGGTTTTACTGACAGTCAAACAAACTAGGCAGAAATTCCTATTTGTATTTTCAACATCATGAATTTTCCCCTAGAAGGACATTTTGGATAGCTAAGAAACTCTAAAGACAAAAAAGAGAGAGGTTATGATAGAATTAAAAGGTCAATATTTACCAACAAAAGATGTTATAGTCCTGATTCACTCATGGGAAGTCAAATTTAGGTAAAACCATATAAATACTTGTTTGACTTTTCACTGGGAGAAGAAACGTTAAATAAGATATGTTGCTCCCAGCGGAAGACTCAGTAATGCATAAAGAGCTTGCCAAAAAACACAACAAACCCACTGGCAAGAATTCCAACACTGACTGACTCACTAAAAATTCTGGATGGAATCAACATGCATCGATTTTTGGCAGTCACGTGTCGGTTTGTTCATAAAGGAAAATAAGCTGTTGTGGACTTTTTTCCAAAGAGCATGTTTTAACTAGTCCTGAAGGCACTTCATTATTTCCTCAGTATCTACAAAGGTAACTGTGGACTAAGCGTCTGAATGTTGCATCCCAACTCTTGGTTCCTAATATGCCCAACAGAGAAGCTGAATAAGAGCGCACCCTGTGGGCTAGGATTTTAATTGTTTGAAGGGTGGCTAGGTTATTCCAAGTCCTTCTGAAAGACCACAGTCATGCAGCTCTGAGATCACCGAATGGTGGTGAACGGAGCGCCCGAGAGTCCCATAGCAGAGCATCTCGTTATGGCTTCATCCAATCACAAAACACTCTGCCTTAAAAGGGGTGGCTTTTATGGTTGACTGGCATGCCTCTCTCAAGGTAGAGTTTCAATCTGGCATGTCCCAGTGTACCACTGGTCGTCTCAAAGACAGCTGAGTTACTGGTATTTTGTGAAAAGCTGATATGGTCTCTTAGACTGTGTGTATCTTTTGTAGGTTCGAACGCCACACAGGTCCAGAAATCAAATCCAAATTGAGGGGAACCAGGCTGTAAGGAATAGGCTCAAGATGACATAAGGAATAGGAAGGAGGCCAATGGTTTGCAAACAAGTGACACCATGGGACTTGCTATTGGTGCCAGTCACATAATCAAAGTTGTACCTTTGTAGAATAAAGGCACTTGGGAAATCTAATCCATAATCAGACTTCTGCTCGATGATGATCAGTTCAGGCTAAACTGAACTGCAGGGTATTTTCATCAAACTGCAGTAATCTTTGGATTCTGTGTTACCCACTCTGCGGAGTATAATTGCTGAACCAACCAGGAGGCTCACAACGGGATGTTCGTTTATTCTGTTTCCTAGATCCCACGTCTAAGTGAAATCATGCGGCCTTTGTCTTTCTCTGACTGACTTATTTCACCGAGCACAACGCCCAAGATGTTGTATCAAGATCAGTGCAGGAAATAAGGAAATTGGATCTGGGAGAAAGAAGGGTTTTGGGTTTCTGTAAAGAATATAGAGGAAGAAATTGTTCACAACACGAAAAAATGTTATAATGCCAGATTTATCAAAATGATGAATAAACTGTATATTTGCCTTCAAAGTCGTTATTATACACCTACTCTGTGTTAAATTCCGGTCGGTACTGAGGATGCAACAGTGGGCTGGTGAAGCGCAGCCCTGCCCTCCTGGAGCTTAGAGTCTATCAAGGCAGTCAGAGGGCACAGAAGCGACAACAGGAAGTGTGACGAGCACTGGAAGAAGGAAAGGGGTCAGAACTCTCATCTGCCAGTGAGGAAGACACACACACACACACACACACACACACACACACACACATACACACACACAGACCCTGGCCTCAACCATAACGGGAAGGTATTGTTCACATAACGGAAGACGCCATGCATGCACATACCTACAAGAGATATTTGATGCGGGAGTTTAAATTATGTCACTAAAAATGGTTCCTCTGTCCTCCCCTTCGGGCCCCTGCTCTGCGTTGGCTGCATTATCCTCACCTTTTGGAGGCAACCGAGCTGCAGCAACCAACCTCTCGCATCCCCCCAGGCACAGCGGAGAAAGAAGCCACTTCCCTAACAGGGCCCCCGAGAACGCTGAGGGCCCCTCTGATTGGATGAGCTTTGATTGTGTGTGTGCTGTGAGCCAATGACCACAGAGATCAGCATGTGGATTGTCCAAGCCGATATTTGTGACAACTCTCTCCTGGAAACAGCTTCAGTGTTCTGTCATACTCAGCCAGTGCACCAACAATTGTTTCTGTTGTTAGACTTAGGTTCCAATGTGTCGGTGCCATCATTGAGCTTCGTAAAAAGGCGTGAATACCTCCCTGGGTCACCTCACCTTCCATCTTTCCCAGGTAACCCCAATGCAGCCTGACAGAAATGCATTGACAACTGCATTCACCCCTCTTTCTCACCATTGAACCTCAAACGGCAAGAATCTAAATGAGATATTCTAACGTCAAATGCTGTAATCCAAGAACTGGGCACTTCACCAAAGCAGATAGTATTTAATATAAAGTATCATTTAATTATTATACGCCTGTTATATTTTGTGATATTACATATTTGTAGAGGCTTATGTTGTCCATGTCCCCTGTAACTGGACAAGCACGAAAGCAACCCAGGGATGTAACATTTATTTTACTAAATATCTTCCCAAGAGAAAGGACAGGGTGGTGTCAGGAAAACTAGAACAGGAGACCCCTGGACGGGACCCCCAAGTGAGAGAGCCAAGCTCCAGGTGCGTCTCAGGCATTTCAGGATCCGCACGATGTGATCGGCCCGAGATAACATGTGTCGGATGTCAAAAGATACCTGCAGACCAGATTTGGAAAGTCCCCATGAATCACATGTTTTCCCAAAACTTTCTGTTATATTTGGGGAGAGAGAAGATGGAAATAAGGGAGGAGTGAAGTAACTCAGAGAGAATCAGAAAGTTAATTTTAACATCTTACGTCAAACAATCTGACAGAAAGGGCCCATTTCTTTAAGGCACCAATTTCCAAACTTCAAAGTGCATCCGGTCTCCTGGGCAACGCACTCAACTGGAGATTCTGGGGCCCCCCCACTAGACATTCTGATCCTATGACTTTTCAGTGCAGCCTATAGCCCTGCATTTGTGCAGGGAGTACTTTGGGTGATTCTGATGCTGCTGCTCCAAAAATGATCCTAAGAGAAAAGGGCTTTATGGCTAAATCACAAACTGCTCTATCTGATGAAACCGAAGATTTTAAAACTACCCTGCATCGTAACAACAGGGAGAGAGGACATATCGGTCCCATCTCATTCACAGGTGACTCCCACCAATCAGATGGGTCTGCTTCACCAAGGGAGCCCGCACGGAACAGACAGCAGGGGTATGGATCGGTTCTTGGAAGCACAGGCAGAGAGACAGCAGAATGCAAGGGAGTGAGGACCCGGAGAAGGAGCACCACGGCGAGATGGTGCCTTTTGGAAGTGAGGACAACAAGCAGGACTGTGTAAGACTCCCATCCAGAAGGTCACTTGGAGGTCAGATATGGATGTTCTGCAGAAGTCATCAGCTCGGCACAATTGGCTCTGTCTGTGAGCGCTTCGGCGAACTTCCCTAACGAATCTTGAGTTCTGGCTGGTTTCCAAAACGATTCTGGGGCAGTTGGAATATCTCGTCTGCAGGAGCAGGGACTAGTGGGGAATTGTGGTCACCCACATCTCCCCAGGCAGATCCAGCTTCTGATTCATCGGGTGACATCATGTGATGTAACCAGAGAAGAGAGCAAAGTATAATAAGCAACTACTGTTCATGCAAATGCCTGTTCATTTTTAAGTCTGCCAGTAATCCAAGCAGTCTGCTGTGGCTTTATACTGCCCATTAATTTTTCTAACCAGTCTACCCCAGAAAGTCGATTTCTGCTGGACTGGCAGAAATTGTCTGTACTGTACATACTTACAAAGCCTAAACATCCTTGGGCAATAACTGGAGATCTAAGAGTTTTCATCTCCAAAACTTAAAATTTGATTTTATAAACATATTCATAAGACAGCTTTGACAATAACTCAGATGCCCTCCAAAATAATTTTTTTTGTTTTTTTAAAAGTTTTGGTTGGTTATGCTATTATAGTTGTCCTAATTTTCCCCCTCTGCCCCCTCCCCCAGTGCCTCTTTCCACAGTCAATTCCAGCACCATCGTTCATGTCCATGGGTGATGTATGTTCTTTAATCCCCTCACCTTCTTTCAGCCATTCCCACCCTTCCCTCTCCCCTCTTAGAGCTGTCAGTCTGTTCTCTGTGTCGATGCCTCTGATTCTATTTTGCTCATTAGTTTGTTTTGTTCCTTAGATTCCAGTTATAAGTGAGATCATATGGTATTTGTCTTTCATTGCCTGGCTTATTTCACTTAGCATAATACTCTCCAGTTCTATCCATGCTGTCCGAAAAGGTAAGATTTCCTTCTTTTTTACTGCTGCATAGTATTCCATTGTGTAAATGTACCACAGTTTTTTTAATCCACTCATCTACTGATGGGCGCTTGAAATGCTTCCAAATCTTGGCTATCATAAATAATGCTGCTATGAACACAGGGGTGCATATATTCTTTTGAATTGGTGTTTGAGGATTCTTAAATATATTCCCAGAAATGGAATCAGTATATCAAAAGGCTGTTCCATTTTTAATTTTTTGAGGAAACTCCATACTATTTTCCACAGTGGCTGCACCAGTCTGCATTCCCACCAACAGTGCACAAAGGTTCCCTTTTCTCCACATCCTCACCAGCTCTTGTTTGTTGAGTTATTGATGGTAACCATTTTGGCGGGTGTGAGGTGGTATCTCATTGTGTTTTTAATTTGCATCTCTCTGATGGCTACTGATGCTGAGCATCTTTGCATATGTTTCTGGGCCCTCTGTATGTCCTCCTTGGAATAGTATCTGTTCAGGTCCTTTGTCCATTTTTGAATTGGGTCATTTGTCTTCCTGGCGTTGAGTCATATGAGTTCTTTATATATTTTGCAGAGCAAACCTTGTCCGATGTATCATTGACAAATATGTTCTCCCATATAGTGGGTTCCCTCTTCATTTCACTAGCCGTTTCTTTAGCTGTGCAGAGGGTTTTCAACTTGACGTGGTCCCATCTGTTTATCTTTTCCTTTGTTTCCCTTGCCTTAGAAGGT
>JAPYXV010002038.1:0-13509 GCA_028533065.1 Trachops cirrhosus | reverse complement strand
TGTGAGCTTCCTGATTACCAGTCCTTTGAACTGTGCATCTGATAGGTTGGCTATCTCTTGGTCACTTGAAAGGATGGGTTCTGGGGCTTTCAATTAATCTTCTGTTTGAGCCATCTCTTTCTTTGTTTTTGTTTTTGTTTTGTTTTGTTTTGTCTTGTCACGCTTGTTACATTTGAGGGGTGGAGTCTTAGGTGTTCACCAAGGCGGGGCACCCCAGTCGCTTGGTTGTGACGCTGTATGTGGGGGCGGTGTCCAAGAAGGAACAATGGCGCTTGCTCCGCTCCCTTTAGTACCTCAGTCTCTTCAACCGCTTTCCCAGAGCAAACTGGGCCCCTCTGATGCCAATTCCTGTGTGGGTGGGCCTGTGCACTCCGCTGGACCTTCCTTTTCAATCAGTGCCCCAAGGCTTTATTTCCCGGTGCTGGGACCCTGAGTTGCACACAGTGCCTTGCTTCATAATCGCCACCTCCCCAGGTCTTCTGGTCGCCACCTGCCCCCCCCCACCCCCCCCCCGCTGGGCCTGACAGCTGCTGCTTGTATGCCCAGGGTCTACTTGCTGCGGTCTTGCGCGTCCTGGTTGCCTTATGAGCATCTGGTCCCAACGCTGTCTGCTCTTTGCTCTGCGACCTGCGCCTGGCTGCCTGACTCTGCCCGTCCTACCGGTCTGGATGAACATGTATAATTTAACTCCTTGGGTGTCCGACTTCCATACCTTTCAGTTTTCTGTCAGTTCTGGTTGTTATTCTGTTTCTAAATTGTTGTTGTCCCTATCTTGGTTGTGCAAGGAGGCACAGTGTGTCTACCTATGCCTCCATCTTGGCCGGAAGTCCGGTAAGTCCTTGCTTGGCTTTTTAACTAACAATTGCCTAGACTAACTTCCAGAGTGTGCTGCACGGTAGTGCTTCCTGCCAGGTGACTCTTTGGAGTTTTGGATAATCGGGACCTGGAATTTGGTCATTTTCTCTTCCTTTTCTTATGGAAAGACCTTTCTGAGAGAAACGAAGTCCATGGCCTTGAGTACTTGGGTCGGAAGCGACCCTTTATAATTTTTTTAAAATCAAAATTAAAGGGTTAGTTGACAAGTACAGCAGTTGGGCTCTGCAGTTTTTATTTTGGGTAAATATGAAATAGGGAATTTTTACAAGATCATCTATACTAGCTTTATTTATATCTTTAAGAACTAGTAGCTCGGATTTTTATAAAGACCATATGTTTACTTTTTACATATTCTTAAATGTTTTTTATTGATTTTTTTTTAGAGAGGATAGTGGGGAACAAGATGGGGAGAGAGAGAAAGAAAAATATTGATATGAGAAACATCAATTAGTTGCCTCCCATATGTGCCCTTACCGGGGATCCAACCCACAGCCTACGCATGTGCCCTCACCAGGAATCAAACCCGCAGCCTTTTGGTGTACTGGAGGAGGCTCCAACCAACTGAGCCACTGGACCAGGGTGATCGTATGTTTATTTTTTTATTTAAATTTTTATCATGGAAATTTTCAAGACTACACAGATCAGAATCCTCTCCATAATACATCTGGTTTCTGTGTCTCTTAAGTGTCTTTTTTTTTCTTTGTCACCTAAGAATACTTGAGCAGTGCCTAGTGAGAGCTCATGGGAAGTCACCAGAACCAGAACACTTTCCAAAGCAAGGCCCCTCCCTCGGGCCCCTCTCTCAGGGTGAACCCATTATAGAGTACCCTGCCCTTATGGCCAGGGCTCCTGCTGGCTTCCCTGGAATCAGCTGCCCTACTGCAGTGATTGCCTCACCGCACTTATCTCTTATCTCTGCCACCTTGGATTTGGAGATCTGAACAACTATCAATGACAAATAGTCATTCTGTTGGCTATTTGGGTTGGGGAAGCACAAGTCCTTTATCTTTCAGAGCTGAAGTGTTCAGTCTTTCATTTAACTAGGAAAGATTTTGTTCGGACTCCGAGTAAACAGTCAAAGAAAAGTAGCCACCCATTTTTTTTTCTTTTTCCTGGGTTATTTCAAACCTTATCCACATCAAGGATTTTCTAAGAATAACTCAAATAAAGTTAGGGCCCTCCTACTTAGAGCAAGGAGGCCTGCGATTCTGAGTGAGACTCACCTAAGTTCACTGAGTGGGAACTAGTGGGGCACAGTGGTCCCTGGCTTGTACCTAGCATCGGTTTCAAGTCTGCTGGGGGGCCCTAGGTGGGCTTTTTCAGAATCCTGCCACACCATGCAAAATAAATTTTAATGTAAGAAACATCCACACTTGTGGAGAATTTTTGTAAGAGTTTATTTGAGCACTGAGGATAGTAGTGGGGAGCAGATCTCAAATGCTCCAAGTGTCTTTTAATTTATGTTAGTTTCCACTGTTTTCTTTAAACTCCATGCTATATATTTATTGAAGAAACTGAGTTATTTTAAATTCAACATACTTGTCTAATGGCTTGACTAGATTTGGGTGTGATTTTCTTTGCATCACATCAAGATGCATATGTCTGCTGTGCTTCCTTTTAGATAGGTAGGTTAGTGTGGGTACAGAGACCTAACACAAATTAGTATAAGACACTCACCAAAATACTCAAGCAGGAATGTTTGTAACAGAAAAAATGCCCATTAGCTAGCTGTAGAATGGCTAAATTTTATTTGAATGTGATGGAATGAATACCACAGCAATAAAAAGAAACAAATTAACTGATAAATGCAACAGTACTTATGTTTCTCACAGAAATAATGTTGTGTGAAAAGAGCTGACACAATATATACTGTTTGATATCAGACACAAGAAGTTCAAAAGTGGGCAATATTAATGTCTCATTTAAACATTGTAATACAGACCAACGAAACAATACTACTTACTAAAAAGTTCTTTCTCCCACTGATTGAGATAGCTCCTTAATCATACACTCAGTTTCCATAGGCATTAGGGTATATTTCTAGATCTTGTTCCATTGGTCTGTCCATTCACGTACCTGTATCACATTGTTTTAATTATAGACGCATAGTAACACATTTTAATATCTGATAGGGCTTGTACCTTTTACCAGTCATTGCCCTGGTTTTTCAGGATTTTCCTAGCTTTTCTTGCTTATTTATTCTTTCAAGTTAATTTTATAATCAACTTTTCTTTCTTCAGGAAAAAAAGAAAACCCTAAAGGTATTTCCATTAGGAGTGCATTAAATTAATAGATTATTTTAGGGAGTGCTGCTGCCTTTATGATGTTGAATTTTTCTTTCCAAGAACATGGTTTGTCTTTCCTGTTCACTTTGCTTCTTTCAGGAATGTTGTATTCCTTATATAGGATTGGTATTGTTTATTGTTGTTAAATTTAAGCCCATTTTTTATTTTTGCTGTTGTAAATGGGGTCTTTTCTATTTTTACTTCATTTTTTCTATTTATGATTTCTTTTTACTGGTTATTATTGTGTATATGGGGGCTTGATTCCTGTGTGTAACTATATCCTGCTGTTTTACTACATTTTCTTATTTGGAATAGTTTTTCCATTGATTTTTGGGGTTTTTTCAATTAAATATATTATTTGCAAATTGATCTAGAGATAGTTCACACACCGATACCCAATTGTTATTCCTGTAGTCTAATTGCATCGGCAAGTACCTGTATAATGTTATTTAGTAGTGGAGTCATTTTTCCTGACTTTAGTGGGAAAGTGTTCAGCTTTTTCCCATTAAGGTGATGCCTTTTTTTTAAACAGCTGTATGTATGAGAGATATAATTTATATGCTATTGTATTTACCCATTGCAACTGTTCAATTTAATGATTTTTTGTTTTAGTAAATTTATAGGGTGGAACAACCATCCTCATGATGCAATTATAGAACATTTCTGTCATTCCAAAAAGTTACCTTCTGTCCTTGTATAGTGACTTGTAATGTTGACAGGTGTATGAGGATATATTTATGTGTGTGTGCTTATATGCAAATACAAAGATCGTATACCTGTATAGATGTATTTATATTATTTTTAAAAATCACCATTAATTCCTATCCTATTTTATTTTTAATTTTTAATTCAAATACATGATGTTTAAAAATTTTCTTTTTACTATACATTGTTAAATCAGCAGACCAAGTTGTAGTCTGACTTGTCATAGTGAAAGACCTTTCCTTACAATAAAATGTTGAGATATTACAATAAAAAATTTTTTCTATGAGAAAAGGAAGATAGCATTTCGTATTCTAAAACATTCTGTCCCATGTTGTTTGTTAAAGAGGATGGCATTCCCTGTGGATATGCTGGATAATTGCACTCACGAGGAATTGGAAAATTCTGCTGAAGATTATATGTCAGATCTAAGGTGTGGGGACCCTGAGAATCCTGAGTGTTTTTCCCTTCTCAATATTACGGTAAGGCGTTCTGCAGTGATTTTTATCAACCTTTTCAGTTGAATTTATACATGAAAACAATATCCTTTTATTTTTATCACTTTAAAGTGTTAACTATTCATTTTTGAAATGTGTATTAGCAGACATCAGTCAAATGGATAAATATTGATTGGTTAGTAGTACAGTGGCATGATCAAGTTTTAAAAAGAAACTCTACAGGTTATTGCTTAATATTTGCGTTGTACCTTTAAGATTGAGTAGTTAACCAATTTTTCTAAGACTGGTTATCATTTGAGCTAACTCAAATTTTCTTTAGATTTGCAATTTGTGATATTAATATATTTTTAAATAAAAAAATCAGAACACTAAATCAGACATTTTTGTGTCACAAATCTTTCTTTTTCTAAAATATTAAAATAAAAAATTCAAGTTAGTAAGCTGTGATATATTGCCATGGATTATTAGACTTGGAATCATTAGAGTTCCACTGTGAACTCGATCGTAGGTAAATGCTCTAACCTCTCTAGCCCTGAGATTTTCTTCTGGAAAGTTGTGTTCATTTAAGGGATTCTTTTAAAAAGTCTCTTCGAGCACCAATATTTTCTTATTTTCTAAATGGAAATATTGTCTGTAAATGGGGGATTGGTGTTGGATTAATGAAGGCAGAAAAATTTTAGAGTATTGATTTGTATCTCAAAAATTAGGGAAAAAATTTACCTATCTAGTGTCTTTTTCTACAAAATAGAATCCCCCCACCAATAGTCTAAATAACAGATGATAAATTGTAGTAGTTTTTTAAATGACTTTGTAGACCATACCATTCTTTTGTTTTTACTTAGACTTATGGCTAGAGCACAGTAATATTTAAAGTAAATATTTGAAGTAAACATTCCTATTTTTCCCCAAGAGAATAAAATTCCACAAAAGGAAATCCTGATTTACTTTTTTTTGAGACTAGAAATACGTTTTATGAAATGAAGTTATATAATTAACATTAATGTAGGCTAAGTTAATATTTTGGTAGAATCATGGTGTTGTTGTCCTATATTTTCTAACAGACTTTTCACTAATCTTTAATCAATTGTCATTTCAGATTCCTATTAGCCTGTCAAATGTAGGCTTTGTACCTCTTTATGGTGGAGATCAGACACAGAAAATTCTTGCTCTTTTTTCACCTGAGGACTCACTCACAGGTCTCTTTTTTGCTTAATCTTTAAAATTAAGGAGTTTTTCTCCAAACAATTAGAAATTTATTAAAAGATAGCTACGTGAAGGAATTTTAAAAAAGAAAACATGTTTCAAACTGTAAATTTAGGGAAATACAATTCTTAATTGCTTATAATTAAATGCTTAATGAGTAAAATAAAAATGCTATAAATGGTGCTACATTGTATATTTTAAAAGCATGGGTGTACTTAGGAGTATCTATATAAACCTTAACAAATAGTAATATTATATCATTTAAGACTTAAGACTTAAATGTTAATAATCATTTATTCTATTTTAGCTGTGGCATTTTACCTTGCTGATCAGTGGTGGGCTATTGATGATATTGTGAAAACATCTGTCCCTTCTAGAGAGGGACTTAAGCAGGTAATAAGATCCTGTAATTTTAAAAGTTTTTCTTAGGCCATTTCATAAGTTTGTTTCCCATAAACAGTGGTAGTTGTTGAAGTTATTGGGCTCTTCTTTCCATTTTACTATGACAAGTTTATATTAAACCCTCAGAGTTTCATTTTTCTAAATGTACATGAGAATTGTATGAAGAAGAATGAATACCTATGCATTAGTTGTAATGTAGTTACCTATACCAACTTCAGCTTCTGATTTTCTTACTGGGTAGCGAAAAAGCTAGTTCTCTTCGTGTGTGGTTGCTTAGGTTCTTTGTCTCTAGGAGACGCTGACCAAGAAACTTACTTATCAATGAGGCCATTTTAGGAGGTTCTCAGCAGCCTACTGCAAAACTTGGTCTTTTCTTTTTTCTGTCCTGGTCACTGTTCTATCAGACACTTAGAGGAAGACATAGATGGCATGAATATCAATTCTGCATGCCATAGTGCTAAATGGGAGACCCAATTTGTGAAAGGCAGAATTAAGAAACAAAAAAGGAAGGATCTAACATAATGAAAATAAATGGGGATAAATGTAAAGTAGTATCTGTAGGTTCAAAAAATTAATTATACCATGTAAACCATGAAGACCACACTGAAACAGCAATACACCTAAGAAAGAATGGGTATTAGTTAATTAGAAGTAAATGAATATAAGTGGAAAAGCTAATTTAAAAGCCTTAAGTTTATGCAGAAAAGCCCCGTTGTCTTAGCAATACCTTCATTGTTTATATCTGTAATATCTGTATACTCATCATGAATACAGATATTAGGGATCTGGAGCAATTTTCAAGGAAGAGGACTGGAATGGCAGAAGTACCCAGATTGCATTAGATTAGTCTTTCCTTCAATTGTTTAGCATTGGTATGAAATTTAGGGGACTATTATGGCAGTCTTCAGATATTTGTAGGCTATATGGCTCCAGCATATCAAAGCATATCTTTGGAAATAGATTTTAGCTCAGTATGAGGAAGAATTTTATGCTGATCAGAGCTGTTCAAGGTAAGAATGGGTTGCCTTATAAGCTAAAGAGCTTTGTCATTTCATGTGTTGTTTGGTACTGCAGATTTCCTACTAGGGATGATTTCAAGAGTACTGTGCATGTGGTTAGTGCTTGCTCTTTCCACATATCTTACTAGAGGTATGTGGAAAAAAAACTCTTGTTTTTTTTTTTTTTTTTTTTTTTTAAGGAAACTTTGGAGAAAAGAGTCTTTATGGATAGAACTCTTGTTTTTAGCAGTAAAAGGCCTGTTGGGGAAACCCCACTGTTTGACGTCAGATCAGAAAGTTGGTAAGGGAGGGGGGCGCTTCTGTGACCATGTAGCCCTGCATGTAAGAAGTGAGGCTCAGTTTCCGTTTTGGAACTGCCCCAAGTGTGTTTTCACTAGACTTACCCAGTGCCACTATCATCACTCATCTGGTCTGGCAGACGGTGTGTGTGTGGAGCAGGGCAGTTGGCGAGTAGGAATGTATTCCTTATAGTTAGACAACAAAAACACAACTGTTTAATGAACACTTTACCTAGAAAAGATGCGATAGATTCCTTCCCCAGGAGCATTATGGCTTTGCTCGTCAAATGAGGTAATTGTTTGTAAAGTCTTCAGGGGATAGATAGCATGAAGCCTTTTCTCTCTTTCTTTTTTTTCCCAATGTGAAGGCTGAAATGGGGTGAAAAAGGGTTGAAACAGAAGGGGTGATGGAGGCAGCATTTAGGGTGGTTGAGACTCCTCATCTGGGCAGCTAGAAGCAGAAAGAAAACACTGAGGCTAAAGAGGAGATGCTGGGGATTGGTGCACTGCAAACTCATTTTGCCTGTTTTAGAATTTTGCTGAGAGGTAGTGTCCATGCATAATATGGCTGTATAGAAATGGATTGTTATTAGCATGAGTGATTAGCCTTATCGTTGTCATAATAAAATGTTTACAAAAAAGTTTGAATGTATTCAGAGTTCTTTGAATGCCAGCATGAGGTATGAAGCAGAGAGCAAGGTAAATAGCATCTCTGAATTGATGCATATTATAACCGTTGTGCCTGGTGTTTGACTCTCTTTGTAGGTGAGAACTCTTGGGGAGAGAGTGGTTCTGTATGTTCTGAATCGAATTATTTATAGAAAACAGGAAATGGAGAGAAATGAGATCCCATTCCTGTGTCATAGCAGTACTGATTATGCTAAGATTCTGTGGAAGAAAGGAGAGGCCATTGGGTTTTATTCAGTTAAGCCTACAGGTGAGTCTTTAAAAGTTATTTAAACTGTGTATAATGGAAAGCTTTTCAGACCCCAACTGTATCAATATTGCTTTTAAGTGAATCTTGAGTCAAATTGAGGGGATTTTACTTAGTAATTTGGGGAATATTTTCATTCTATCATTCAATAAAAGTGAGGATTATTAGTAAGGCCTTTTGGAAAAACAAAATAAAAATAAATATTTGTCAGAAAGGAAGATGTCTCCATATGTGTAGAGAGAGAGCCTCAAATTTACCCATTTTTTCCTATTGTCCTTCCTTTTATTTAAACCCAGCAGGGGTGTCCAACCTGCAGCCCATAGGCCACTTGCAGCCCAGGATGGCTGTGAATGCAGCTCAACACAAAATCGTAAATTTACTTAAATCATGATGAGGTTTTATGGTGATTACATGTTACAATGTATTTAATGTATGGCCCATGACAACTCTTCTTCTTCCAGTGTGGCCCAGAGATGCCAAAAGGTTGGACACTCCTGAAAAGTTGTTTATTGTGATTCTTCAGTCAGTATTTCTGGCTCCCTTAAACTCTCGTTTACCTGTGGACCAAATGCATAGCCCTTTCCTGTTTAGTGCTGCTGATTTAGCCTGACATGAAAGGCAACTTTGCTAATTACCATGAAAAACACAGTGCTTTAATATATACTTAGAGAACTCAAACAGCTTTGAAATTGTGACTCTTCTAAAGTTTGGATTTCCTATCCTAAGACTGGACTCCTAAGAGACTGGTGCAGCTTCATCTTGTTTTCCGTTTTCCTGTTCATTTGATCTCTAGATATACTAGAGCCACAAAGATCTAACCTGCTTACTCCATGTGTATTAAAACCCAAGCAGCAAAGTTCGTCCTGTTCTGTACCTTGACCAAAAGACCTTTGACATCAAACGCTCACATTATTTTTCTGTCTTTTTTGCATTTCAAACCTTCCCCACTTAGCACTTCTGGTCAGATCCATTGTAAAGATCACATCAAATTCACTGCTGGTTTGAAGAACAGTTGTGACCAGTATCTTAATCACATAATTAGTACACATTTATGATGAGATTATACATATAGTTAGTAAAAGGAAGGCCACTTTCTCAAGAAAAAAATTGTAATCTAGAGTATAAAATGATTTTGGTGTTTAGTAAATGCTCTGGTTCTCCTTTAATAGTCTATTTTATTGCTGTATAAATTTGAAATGGAATAAACAATTTGTGTAACTACAGAAAGATATTATTATACAGGGGCAGAATAATACTGTTTGTTAAATGGAAGCTTACTGCTGCATTGCATAAAAAGCATCACTTTGTTGTTTTTAAAATGTTTTAGTAAGTTTAGGGCTGGGGTGTTGCTCAATTTCTTTATGCTTTATTTTATACAAGATAATTCCTGTGGGAATTGGAGGCTTTTCACTTTTCATACTGGTTCCAGGGGAGTTTCCTATCTCAAACTAGCACAGATTCTTTGAGAACATATTAGTTTATACTTTTTTTGTTTAAATCTTGCTTTAGATGAAAGACATACAGTTAAAGGGCATATCATTCCTCTTTTAGTATTTCTGATCGTATTTGATTCCAGGAGTGTGTTCCTCTTTGTTTGATGTGTGTTTGGAACTCTTCCTCTCCTCTTTGAGACCTGCCCTTTCTTTTTGCTTGTTCTGGTAGTTAACTCAAATTTACATCCTGGAGCTTCCAGGTGCTTCCAAGTGCTACTTTTCTACCACTTTTAGCACCTTAACTTTGCTAATTTAGTCTTACATCCTTACTATATTAATTTTTGTTCTTTCCTGCTCTACACTCTGGCTCTTATCAACCAGATAACAATGGAATTAGGTGTGCTTACACTATCCTGTGAATCAGTAACCATTAAATTTAGTCTAGAAGTTTTTTTTTTATTTAAACAAAGGAAATAAAACAAATATTTTATGCGGACATAAAATATTTTGGAAAAATTGTCCAAAATAATACTAAAACACTTTGTGATAGAAATATTCCTTACATATTCAGGAAAAAAACTGTACCAGTAAAAAGATAAAATCTTTATAAAATAAAGTTCTAGTTCAATGAAAGCCTTATGCAATCTGTTATTTACGATTTTTTAATTAAATAGCAAATCAGTATATAGGGATAATAGTTGAGTTACAAAAATAGCCTTGATGTATAAAAGGAGGCTTTGTTTATGAGGTTAAATCCTATTACAGTACAGTGAAAGTCAAGAAACTATAAATTCTTTTTTGCCTGAAGAAAGAGATTACAGTGAAGGACTTACTGTTTGTTTTTTGGGTTAGGTAGGTGTCAGATTATTAAAAATGATTTTTTATGCTATGATGTCTGGCATAAGGGAGCTCATAGATCGAGTAACATCACTATATCAGAAGATTTTCTGATCTTGTGTATAATTATTAAGCAAATTTATCTATAAAAATAAAGAAACAGGAATAGGGTTAATGCTGAACCTTGTCTCATTCTGGTAGTAAGTAATATTCATTTGTGGACACATAAGTAAGAAAAGGTAAGCCCCCTATTTCATTAACATATGTATTTTCAGTAAAATTTTATTTTTTGCTTAATAGTTTTTCAAATGTGGAATATATGTGTGTTTTTATCCATCATGTACTATAATTAATTACAATAATAATTCAGAATTTCTTTTGGGTTGATATGTAGGACCTTATATCCACAAGAAATTAAAAAAATTTATATTTATATACAGATAATGTTATTACAGAGAATAATGATTGGATCATCAATAAACTTTCAAGTATAGAGATATATTACATAGGATAACATTCTGTAGAATAAATACAATGGAAATAGAAGTTCAAGGAGAAGATGGAACAATGAAAAATTTTTAAGTGTTAAAGAATAATTAGTTCAATAGTAAAGAAATAGTTTGTTCAATGGATGACAGTTACAAAATTGATAATAGTTTTTAGGATCCTTTGATACATTTAAGATACTGATTTATTGGTTTTTGTTTTTCTTTAAGTCAATGTTGTTTAATTGCAAAGGGAAAAATGGTAAATTTACATAGAGAATCCTGACAGACATCATGTTAACTAACTGATTATAGTTAACATCACCAGGAATAAGACATTAATATCATGGACCCCAGATCTGTGATGTACTGAGAAGGGCATAACATGATATCTGTGGTATTTTTGCCCAAAATGCATTACCTCAGTTTTATCATGAGAAAACATTAGACAAAGCTAAATTGAAGGTTATTTTACAATATAACTGATCAGTAATCTTGAAAAGAATCAAGACCATGAAAGACAAGGAAAGATGGAGGAATTATGAAAGGTCAGATATTAGGGAGACATTAAAATAAATGCATTGTGGAGTCCTGGATTGGATCCTGAAACAGAAAATGGACATCAGTGGAGAAACTGATAAAACTGGTGTAGGGTCTGTAGTTTAGTTAATGATATTTTATCAGTATTGATTTCCTGATTTTGGTAACAGTACTTTGCCTCTGTGAGATGTTAACATTAGGGAAGTTGGGTGAAGGATATATGAGAACTTTTTGTATATTTTTGCAATTTTCCTGTGAGTCCAAAATTATTATAAAGATAGAAAATTTTTTAAAAAGTTAGTATGCTAGAGATTATATCCTTTGTAATTATGGAACCTTAAAATGAAAATTTTAGATGTTACCATGTGAATATATGATGTTTCAAAATTACTTAAAGCTATGTGAGCAAAATAATTTCCTTTAAGGTATTTAACTTGGCCAAGAAAAAAAACATCTAAAAGTGCCAGTATAAGTGGCATCTCTGGGAGAGGTTTTAGCTACATCATCCCTCTGTGAATCTCATTGTTGGCAATTACCACCAAGTACACAGAGCTTCTAATTGGCTAATTTCATTCCTAACTATAAAACATCTTAGGGAAAGCCAGTGATATGGAAGTTGGAGATCAAAGCAAAAAAGCATAAAAACATTTTGGAAGAGACAGATAATGAAAACACAAAACAAACTCAATTTTTGGAAGGTGAGAGTAGTCATTACATTTATGAGATGATGTAGTAAAAGTTGAGGAAATTGATCAGAAAGGAGAACAACAACAACAACAACAATAAACCCATGCAAAATAAGAAAGAAAAGATAAAAATTAGGGGAATGGCCTGAATAACAGATATTTCAGAAGGAGAAAACAGAGAAACTGGAGGGGAAGAAGTCAGTGAAATAATTTAAAGAGAAATTCTTGGAACTATAGAACAATGCATTTCCATTTTAAAAGGGCCTATTGAGTATCCATCACGATGAGTTACAATAGACCCAAACTGAGATAGATTATTATGAATTTTCAGATTATTATGAACTTTGTAAGCCTCAGTGAGTGAACAATTTATACAAAGGATCAAGAATCAGAATGATATTTCTCAACAGTAACACTGAACATGATTTCCAGTGTCTGTGCTCAAATGATCAATGAAGTATGAGAGTAAAAGAAGGAAATTTTTAGATGGTTAACTAAAAAAAATTTATCTCTTATGCACCATTTTTCGGGAAGGTAGTAAGTAGACTATATGCACTCCTAAAATAAGGAAGTAAATGCAGAAAGGAAGATGACTGATCAGGGAACTGAGGCAAGTAGATACCAAAATTGTAGTTATGTGATAGTTCCAGAGCTCTTATGTTCATATTGGTAATCACTAGCTCTAATTGGCTATTTAAATGAAAATTAAAATTAAATAAAATTAGAAATTCAATTTCTCATACTAGCTGCAATAGCCATTTACAATGTGGCTAGTGGCTACCACATTGAACAGTATATACACAGAACAATTTCATCATTAGAGAAAGTTCTAGACAACACTTTTATAGAGGTTGACCTATCTAGATTATAATAGGTCAGAAAGTTCTGGGGCACTGATTCAAGAATATGGAATAACTGATGTACTTGAACTCACTAAGATTTACAGTTATGGGAGACTTTTGGGGATCAGAAGTCAATAATAAATAGTGACAAACCATTATTAAGGCAAATCAAAAAGTAATGCAGGAAAAGATAAATGATCTGACTACATGGCTTAGTTGTCAAAGTATATAAATATATATACACTCATCATGTAAATACTGAAAATTGATCTAATCAAAATTACAAATTACTGTAACAGGGTAACGCTAGGGAGCATGTTTAGGAAATGTGTTTATGGTGGGGATAGGATTAGGGTGTGTGAATGTATGTAAGAGCTAAATTCTCATTTTCCATACTGGAAAGTCAGTTGATTATACCTGAAGTGGAAATATCAAAAAGTAGTAAGTTATTAAGAGATGTGAAAGTAAAAACCAAAAATATCAGTTAAATGATTTCAAAGTAGTAGTTTCTGGGGAACAGAGAGAGTGT
>JAPYXV010002037.1:0-13509 GCA_028533065.1 Trachops cirrhosus | reverse complement strand
AAGGCCCCCTGCCAAGGAGCGAGGGCTCGGAGAAGTCCTACAGTGGAGGGGGCGTGTCCTGGCGCATGCCGAAGGAGGTGCGAAGGGCAAGGGGCGGGGCCATCCGCAAAGCCCTGGAGCGCTGGTTGGCTGCGCGCTGCCAAGGCTTGAGGAGGGGCGTGTCTTCAGTGAGCCCTCCAGGGGCAGATGGGCAGAGCGTAGAGGGGAGGGCTCATCTGCAGGCTTGGCCATCTCCCCCTCCTTCTCCTCCCCGTGGGGGTAAAGGGCAGGAAGTTTTGGTCTGGACATCGGTGCTTGCGGTCTCCAGCCATGGCGGGGCCTGAATGGCAGTCACTGGAGCAGTGCTTAGAGAAGCATCTGCCACCCGCAGAGTTGCGGGAGGTGAAACGCATCCTCTATGGCAAGGAGACCAGGTCTGGGGCTCGGAGGCTTGGGGTGGGGGACTCTACCTTGGAACCCGCGAGTGTGGGTCCGGCTCCGGAGGACCAGGGAGAACGCTTCAGGATCTTAAGGGCTCTAAGAGGAGGGGGTGGGGCGGTGATGAAGTCCTGAGAGGGGGAGTAGAGACCATAAGAAATCTAGGTGTGACGGCTCTGGGGCGCTCAGGGGCCCAACAACGCTGGCCCAACTTTTACAAGGCACTTCTCCCCGAGTTGCCCAGAACTGGAAGGGAAACGACGGGTGTTTTTACTCCCTGAGGCTTTCTCTGTGGCTACCTAACTCTCCTCCCCAGCTTCCAGTGATCAGGACTCTCCCCTGATTCCTGTACTCTTGGTGTCCGTTCTGGTCAGTGCCTCCAACCGGAGCCCCCTTGCATATTAACTGATTGTCCAGCCCCAGCCCCTCCTTCTTGTACATGATTTGGCCTCTGGCCATCCCTTGGCGGTATTGGCCTGCTGAAACTGGTTTCCCACTTGGCAAGCCATAGAAGTTAGTTCCTACACTCTTGCAAATGTGTTCCCACTGCCAGCCAGTCCTGTGCACCAGCAGGGCTTTCTGAGGGCAGTGTACTGCTGGACTCTGGGTATACAAAGCTGGAAGAGACTTCCCCTTCCAATCTGATTTCTCTTCAGTCCACTTTTCTCAAAGCAACCAGAAAATGTAAAACATATCCTGTTGCTTCTTTACTTAAAAGTCTGTAAGGGGTTTATTTCCATGACCCTTAGAATGAAATCCAAACTTTGACCCCATGCAGCTTCTGACTAAATGTCCTTCCACTTCCTTGCCAATTGGTGGGCTCTCTAACCTTGGCAGTGACCTTAAGGCCAGAACCTGATCAACTCACCAGAAACTTGAGGATATTGATTGGACCTGTGGTTCCCAGCTAACCAGACTGTGGAGTAACTGCAGTGAGGTCAGACCTCAAATCCAAAGGTGTTTTCACAACTAGTGGATGATAAAGGTAGAACAACTGCTTTTGGGTGTGGGAGTGGTACAGAACTTTGTCAAAAAGGGCTCTTCACACCCAAAGAAGTACCAGGACCAAATGACCTTCAAGGCCCCACCAGTGTGCTCGCACCGGAATGCCACTTTCCACCAAACCTGTCCAGGCTCATCACAGGAGAGGCCTCTTGGAGTTGAGGATTCCCAAAAAAGGTGTCATGGTGTCTTAAAGCAAGGGGTGTCTCAGGCTGCTGTTCTAGGGGTGAGAATAGGTTTGTTTTAAGGGTGAAGTGGGCAAGTTCTCCTGGGAAAAAGATGGAGACAGCTTGTGAGCATCAAACAGAGGCAAAGCATGAGTCTTAGAAAAAAAATAAGTTTTCCACATAGGTGATTGGCTCTAAGGGGTGTGGAGGAGAGGTAGAGCCCCCAAAGTGGAGGGGCCTGGCCTGCATTGCCTCAGGCCTAGGAGAAAGAGTGTCTACAGGGATTTGAGAGGCGGAGGTATGGAAGTAGCACCCAGCATAGATGGTGAGGAGGCGGGAAGGTTGTGATGGAATAACGGGGCTAGTGGTTGTGGAAAGATGGGGAGAGCGGACACCTGTGGGCAGTGGATGGGGCAAGATGGCCAGAGGCTGAGGGGCATCATCCGGGTGATGGTTATAGCCAGGCTTGCAAACCTGAGACAAGACCTCATCCACCTGATATTTTCCTGGTGTGAGACCACAGGCTGAGGACTGGGCTGCCAGGAGCTCTCCCAAAGGGTGGTCCAGCTCCCTGGCCATGGGCCTAAGGGAGAAAGGAGCACCCTTTGCCTTCTTCTCTTGTCTACCACATGCCTTGTCCTGGGGCTGAGGCCTGCCAGAGAGGGGGCCGTCCACCTGAGGGCAGGAGGACTGTGTCTGAGGCAATCACGGCGCAGGGAGGAGAGGTGTGGGCACTGCTCTTCTTTCTAACCTGCTGAAGCGAATGGAACCCTGACTATAATTGAAAAGCAGGCTGATTGTCAGGGGCGGAACCCATCTCGGGAGCTGTCAAGGCTGTCATATCGAAACTGCCTGGCAGGGGGTGGCGACAGGGGCTTGGGCTGACAGGGCTATGATTTTGAAAGAAACATCTTTAAGAAAGTGACTTAAAGTAGGAGGGAAATATTATTATTAGATAGTGCCTGTCAGGTTGGTTTTTGATGTGTTCTCTGGGTGTTTCATAACCATCTTGTCCCTAGATGGTAAGGCCTTCCGAGCCAGAGGCCAAGCCTCCTGCCCCGGCGTGTCTCGCCTGCGCATGGAGCGTGCGACAGGCATCAGCAGGTGTTTGCCTTTTGGCCAGCGGTCACTTCAGGGGGAGGCTTCATGAATAAATCATCCACTTGCCTTCGTTAATGAACCACACATCAGGAAGAGCACTTGGGCCTTTGGCCTGGACACTTGGGCTCTCACCAAGCCTCCGCAGCACTGAGCGTGGAACCATCGCCTCTCCCCTGGTGGGAGCAGCAGCAGGCAGAAAGTGGGATCACTGGAGACTTGTCATCCCTGGTGCTGAAGGGCCACAGGGCCCTCTGTCATGCTATCAGTCCTGGCCTCTCCACCCAGCCGTCTCCTGAGCCTGGCTCTCAACACTGCCTCTGTCTTGTCCCCCCGGGCTCCACAGAACCCACTGGTTCTAGTCCACAGATATCTTTGGGAATCCATTCCCTCACTTCTGTGGTGATTGCTGAGACTAATCCCCACCCTGATATCAGAAACTCTAAAACATCAACCCCTGACTGGTTGCCCTGCTGCCCCCATTCCCCCACCCGGCTGCCTCCTTTGGCCAGGCCTGACCACTGCGGCCTACCTGCAGAAATTTCCCCAGTGACCATCAGGTTAAGTCCACACTCAGTGTGGTATCTGTTCCCAGCCATCCAGGCCCTCTCCCGCCTCCAGGGCCCTCGCCCACTCCCCACGCATACACACTGGCATCGGACTGCTCTCCCTGCCTTCTCGCCAGCGTGTAAGACCTTCTCTCCACTTGAGGAATGATGGTGGGGGTGGGGGGATTTTAAATTCAGCACACCTCGTGCAAATCATCTCCCCTCTTCTTTCCTGCCCACTTA
Organism: Trachops cirrhosus; assembly: GCA_028533065.1. Classification (NCBI taxonomy): domain Eukaryota; kingdom Metazoa; phylum Chordata; class Mammalia; order Chiroptera; family Phyllostomidae; genus Trachops; species Trachops cirrhosus. Next base: position 10,034 of record JAPYXV010002037.1, on the reverse strand, counting down.
GGAAGCTTGACCTGCCCAGCAGGGCTTTTGAAGTCGCCTCTGAAGCAGACTTTGAGCTACAGGGATACGCCTTCGAGGCAGCAGCAGAGCAGCTGAGGGGACCTCGGACAGTGCGTGTGGGGCTTGTTCAGAACAGAATCCCCCTGCCGGCGGATGCCCCTGTGGCCGAACAGGTGTGACTGCTTTTGACCCTAAATACAGAAACGGCCGTGGCCTGCTCTGGGTTTAGGACACATCCACAGTCCCCTGCTGGCTTCTCGATCTGGGTTGGCAGATACTCTAGTGGTTAAATGGTCTCTGAGACACTTCTGCCCTGGCCGCCCACTTTCCCTCCCTCCTGTGTCTCTGGCTCTTTTCCTTCTGGCTCCTACCCTTTCTCTGCCTTCTCACTCCTCCCTGTTCTTTCCACCTACCCTTCTGCTTCCTCTTCTGCGATTGATCCATTGTTCCATTAACCCACTGGGATGGTGCCCTTTTGGCTGGCTCACACTCTGTCCACAGAACCCTGCCAGCACACAGGACCCATCTGCTCACCTCTGCGTTCCTCTGCTCTGCTACTAAGGGCGGGACTCACTATACCCAGATGTCTGTCAGCTGATGGTGCCTGCAGAGTTGCAAGAATATGATAGGCATTGGCTTATGACCTTACAAGTAATATCAATGTGACAGCATCTTGGATATCCTTTAAGAAGTGTGTTATCACAGATGCAGGTGGTTTGTTGTATATACTTCTTCACATCTTTCCTCCAGCTGCTCAGCCATTGAAGGCTCTCTCTGCAGAGGTGTCCTCCAGATACAGCAGGCTCGAGAATTCTCAGGGATTCTTGAGAAACCTAAGGCCAATTGGATTCCAGGTCGAGTTCTGCATTGTCTTTCACTTCAGTCTTTCCTCTGCTTTTGTTGAACTAAAGGATTTCTGGTTTTCAGACTAGGTTGATTGTGAAGGTGTGCCCTTTACCATCTCAGATGGTCAGGTCTGCCAGGGCAGGGACGCTGTTCTTACCCCCACAGCACCCAGAAGCACGCTTTGCACACTGCCAGTCCCCTGCAAACGCCCATGGAGCCCTGGTGTGCACAGTCTTGCAGAGGAGAGACGGAACATTGTAAAGAGTTTGTGCTCTCTGGGTGTTCAGCCTGGTTCCCCTGGTTTTTCTTTGAATAAGCACTTTGGAGAGTCTCCTGGGAGCCAGCTATGCATGCTGCTGAGGACATGGAGAAGATGAGGACACTTTTCCCTTGCCCCCAGGGAGCTCCTGGGGTCATGGGAGTGACAGGCAGTGGGGGAATGTGACAGCACAATGGGAACAGCTCCACAGTAGGGACACACATAGGCTGGGAGCATAGATATCCCTCAATGCTCCTGGGAAAGGCTCCCCTCTATGGGTGATATGTGGCATGGATAACACATCAAGGAAGGGTTGGGTGGCGGAAGGAAACATGTTCCTGGCTGAGGGCACGGCTGAGAAAGGCAAGCCATTCAATGATAAGATGCACACAGGAAGACAGAAGTGGCAGGACAAGGCACCCCTGAAGGAAAGCGGGCTGTGTCCTGAAGCGAGGAAGCAGGTGACCCAGGGGATGGCCCTGGTGTGTGGTAGGCCCGCTGGGTGTGGGCCCTCCCTCAGTAACCAGCATCCTTGCAGCAATGCGTCCTCTTAGCACCCCCTTGGGAGTGGTGGTGTTCTCCCCATTCTCCAGTCAAGGTAACTGAGGCTGGGAAAGGCAGTACTGAGGGTGTGGGGGACCCCAGAGGTTCTGCAGCTCCCCCTTTTCAATCAAATGTTAGACCTGATGACAGGATGAGATACTAGAACCTCCCCACCCTGCTCATCCTCTGGCAGCTGACCAGGTAGGGGGTTGATTTTCCATGGGCGTTGGGATGAGTTCTACAATGGACTCAACCAATAGAACTAAAGTGTTCTAATCCTTGATTTTTAATCACCAGGTCTCTGCCCTTCACAGACGCATAGAGGCCATTGTAGAGGTGGCTGCAATGTGCGGAGTCAATATCGTCTGTTTCCAGGAAGCGTGGAGTAAGTCTCTCTTGGGGTGCTTTCTCTGCTGTCCCAAAGAACACTGTGTTATCTCCATGTTGATAAGAGTGTCTGCTACTCAACTTTTTTAATTTTTACTTTTAGAGAGAGAGGAAGTGAGGGAGAGAGAGAGGGAGAGAAACATCAATATGTGGCTGCCTCTCGCACACCCCTACTGGGGACCTGGCCCACAACCCAGGTGTGTGCCCTGCTAGGAATCAAACCAGCGACCCTGTGGTTTGCAGGCCAGCTCTCAATCCACTGAGCCACACCATCCAGGGCATGCTACCCGATTTTTTAAAAATCTCCTTTCTCTTCTCATTCATAGAAAGTTTCTTTGTTAACAACACCAGAAACCCAGCAACCCCAGCCTCCCTCCGTCTCATATTCCCCAATCTGTCATCTGGTCCTATCAGTTCTTCCTCCCAAATCATTCTGAATCCATTTGTACCTCTTCCTCCCCACCTTCTTACCACTGCCCTGGCACCAAGATCTCTCACGACGACTTCCTTAATCCAACTGGTCTCCTTGTGCCTTCCACTCTGGCCCCTTCTAACTGGCTCTCCATACTTTCTAGAAAAGATCTTTCCAAAACGTGACTCTGCACTGCATAGTCAGTCGGTGTCTTCCCTCGCCTCTGCAGGGCTCTGCCCTGACCTTCTGACCTTGGCTCTCCTCCAGGCTGTTGCACCGGCAGTCCCCTCCTCTCGCCTCATTACCCCTGCTCAGCTTTCAACTTTCAGCTCAGAGCCCGCCTCCCTACCTAGAGTTGTGTCCCTGTAATATATTCGTGGTACCAGTGACCTTTCCTTTATTTCATTTTTATTTTTATCACGGAGGTGCATGCTCATGGTTTAGAGTCAAATGGGTCCTACAGGGTCTATTCAAAAAAAAAAAATTGCTCTCCTTTTCCCCAGAGGCATCTACTTCCAACTCTCTGCTGGTCCCTTTGGAATTTACCTTCGTTCGCGTTGCTGCTTCCTAGTCTTCCAGTTCTGCATTATGTGTTGACTTCTCACTTGACTGTAGGAGAAGACGGTGTTAGTCTGTTCCCTCCTTCTGCCCCCTTGACGCACGTGGACCTTCCTAGCCTGTCCCCCTTCTATTCTCCGCCATGCCTTTTTGATTTCTTTCCCTGAACGGCTTTCTCTTTTCCCTGGAGTTTGCTTTGTTTTCTGCATACTTACCACAAATTCTACCCCAGCTTTCTGCCAGTTCTCCAAATCCCCTCAAGAGGTTTAGGCAAGGAAGCAGCCCGTGGGGTTCACCTCCCTGAAGGAACGCATCTCACAGCCTTCTCACCGCGCAGGCCTGGACCAGCCGTGCGCTCTCGGGGCTGCACAGAGCCCTTCCTGGGACTTCCTGGCGAGCCTCTTTGCCTGCCCTTCCGTTCTCCCATCCCACGTCTTCCCCTTTCTGGGTTTACCCCCTCATTTAGGTTGAGTGCAGTTAACCCATGAATAACGTGGGTTAGAACAGTTTGGGTTCACTTATACATGGAGGTTTTTCATCTTGTAAACACGCCACCTAAACTTATTGTATCAACCAGTACAGTACAGTACTGTGAATATGTTTTCTCTTTCTTCTTTTTTCTTAATAATATTGTCTTTACTGCAGCTTACTGTATTGTAAGCATATAGTAGGTAGTACATATAGATACAAAATATGTGTTAATCAACTGTTTATGTTATCAGTAAGGCTTCTGGTCAGCAATAGGCTACTAGCAGTTAAGTTTTGGGGGAGTCAAAAGTTATACACAGATTTCCAACTGCTGAGGTCTTGGTGCCCCAACCCCTGTGTTTTCCGGGTCAGCTACTAGTTCCCTGAGAAAGAACACGTAGGAGATGAACTTTTGGGGACCTTGCATATCTGAAAATACGTTCTTCCTATAACTTAGCTGATAGTTTGGTTGGGTATAGAATTTTAGGTTAGAAATAATTTTCCTTCAGAAGTTTAAACACCTTGCTCCATTGTCTTCTGGCCTCAGGGGTTTTTCTCTGGAAGGTTGTAGGAGATTCTCTTTTTCTCTAATACTTTGAAATTTCATATGATGTGCCATTATGTGTCTCTATTTTAATGTTATGCTAAGCACTCCATGGGCTCTTTCAGTCTAGAAATTTGGGTCCTTCAAATCTAGGAAATTTTCATATATTGCTTCATTAGTGATTTTCTCCCCTCTTTTTCTCTCTCTTTTCTTCTTGATATCCAACTATTAGGATGTTGAAACCTGGGCCAAATCCCTAGTTTTTTTTTTAATGTATTTCCTTCTATTTTCATTGCTTTGTCTTTTCTCAATTTTCTGGTAGATTTTATCTAATTCGTCATTCAGTCTTTGGTTTCTGCTTTCCTATTTTGAACTTATTAAAGTGCTTTTGGTCTGAAAGTTCCTGTTTTTATCACATCCTGTTTTTATTTAACAGTTGCAGTATCTTCTCATCTCTGAAAATATTAAGTAATATTTTTTTCTCCCTGCATAGGCCCTACTCATTCCAATTGGTCTTTTTTCCCCTGATGGATTGTATTTTAAGAATTGGGGGGTTCAAAAGCTGATTGCAATCTCGAAATTTGTGGGAAGGGCTCTTCCTCTGGGCTTCGTGATTGGGTGCCCCAGTTTAGCTGTTCCTTGTGTAATCCCCCACGGTACTGTCTTTGGGTCATTTTCTTTAGACTGGTTATCTTCTCCGGAGAAGATTATTCTAATCTCCTGCCAAGAAGAGAGGGAGAGAACAGGGATCCAAAATGCTGGTGTTTACTTAATCCCTCTGTTTTGGACACTACTTGCCTTTATTTGTCCTGGTTTTCCTAAGGCCAGAGATGCTCTGTTTAACTGTCTCTGATGAATGAGTCCCGCAGCCTTCTGCCGGGACAGGAGGGGCACGTCCAGCCTCGTACAGTAGACGTGGAATCTGGGCTTCTAACTGCTTCCTGAACAGACTCTCAACCCATCCTCCTTGCTTGGCACCCCTTCCTGCTTCCCCACCTTCAGAGCCGCGTAGTGCTCCTGGGTCCCCAGCTTCCGAGGGGTCTATGGTGAAGAGCAGGGTGCCTCCTGGCCTCCTCCGCTGCTGGGGGGATTCTGTTTCCTCGGTCCTCTAAGATACCTACACATGTCCCTCGGCTCTTCAGCCTCCTGAGTGTTGCTCTTGTCCCTCTCTCGGCGCCCCATTCTTGATGGGTTTTTCCTTTACATAGAAATCCCTTTACCGAACTGCCAGTGGGGTTTCAGGAAAGAGCAAAGGTGCGAGTCCAGTGCCACCTGTACCCAGAAGTTCCTCTCATTTTTCACATTTCTTATTTCATGTCACTTTGGATTTGTCTGCCTCTTCCAGTAGACTGTAAGCTCCATGAGGCCAGTCTGGGTGTTATTCATTTATTGTCCCCATCTTAATCTCCCCCCCTGTTTTTTAACATTAAAAATTTTCATTGTAATATAACATACACAATATAAAATTGATTACTTTAACCATTGGTAAGTGTATGATTCAGTGACATTAAATACCTTCACAAATTGTATAACATCACCGCTATCTGTACCGAAAACTTTGCATCAACTCCAACAAGACCTCTGAAACTCTACCCCTTCCCTCACCCCCGATAACCTCTATTCCATTTTCTCTGCCTGTGAACTTGACTACTCTAGGTAACTCACATAACTGGAATCACATAGTCTTTGTTCTTTTGTGTCTGGCTTATTTCACTTCATCTAATGTTTTCAAGGCCCATCCATATTGTTGCGTGTATCAGAATCTCATTCCTTTTTGTGGCTGCATACTATTTTATTGTACGATATACCCCATTTTAGTTAGTCATCCCCCACCCTGTTTTATCTTTAGTGGCTTGAGCAATCCTTGGTATATGACAGACACTGAAAAATACTGGATGGTTCAACCAACTTCCTCCCTCTTCGGATCTGGACAGCTCCCGCTCGTCCATCAGGGCCTAGCACGGGCACCGCCTCCTGTCAGGGGCCCCGGGGCCCCCTACGTAGAACCGAGCGTTCCGTGGCGTCGTGCAGCCATACCGGCCTGTAATTGAGTTCCCCTGTCCAGGCTGGCAGCTCCTGAGGGCACGGCCAGGTCTAGGTTTACAGCCTGGCTCTGGGAGTGTCAGTTCAGTGAATGGGGAACCCCTTTCCCCTCTGGTCTGAAACCCTTGTTGGGACTTAGCAGCCAGCTTCCCCCAACCTCCATTCCACATCCTTCTTTTGAAAGTTTGTTTACGTTACAGTAGTTGTGTAAACAGGAAAAGAAGCCATTAAAATGAAAATGGAGAAATTTGGAGAGTTTATCAATCTGAAATGAAATCAGAAAGGGAGGTTTTATTCTCTTGAGGCATTTGGTCTCTCCTAATGCTCTGAAAGCCGAGAGTGAATGGTCATTAAGGATCACTTTTGTTATCAACAGCTTTTTTGTTGGCTTCCTTAAAACAGTTCATCTCTCTTCACTGAAGAGGAGCCTGGGGAGTCTTGAGCCTGGTGCCAAGGCCCCCTGGGGCTGTTGCTGGCAGAGCCTGGTGCCCACTTAAGTACTTCCATGGGCCACCACCCTGGCACCTGAGATGGTGGTAGTGCCACGGGTGGCCCCTTTACACTGACATCACCTTAGTTCCAAGCTTCCTGGGGCAGGGAGGAATTGGGGGGGAACGACTCTCTTTCTCCTCTGTGAAGTGAGGAGAGTCACACCTACTTTGCAGGGGTATCTGGGACAAGCTGCCTGTCATCAGGCCAGACACAAGGGCCGTGTTTGGGAAAGGTGGGCTCCAGTTATTACCCCCAAACAGGTTGTGACCTGATAAAGCACTCTCCAGTCACGTCACATAGCTTCCTGTGAGCCCTCCCCTGAGGGTGACCGGAACAACAGCAAGCATCTGGAAACTTCTGTTAGGCTAGTCTCCCTGAAATAAATGAACTTGGGTGATTAGGAGGGGGAAGATCTAAAGAGTATATGGAATTGGTCCAAACAAAGGATTTAATTCTCCAAGGAGAAAAAGACAAACAGCTCAGTAGGAAGTGGGCAAAGGGTACAAACAAGATGGCCCAGAGGACGAATCCAGAAGGCCGGGGACCACACGGCAAGTTCGGTGCCATTAGACTGGAGGGTATTGAAGAGAGTGGCGGAGGCTGGGAGGGAATGGGACCCACACGGCCAAAGGTCCCTGGTGTCCAGCCCATCACGGTCCCTGCCTTCTCCTGCGCAGGAAACTCCCGTTTTGAGCCTGGTATGCATAGTGTTCTTTGAGCTACATATGTTGCTACATATGTTACTACATATGTACATGTACCTACTATTTGAAAAAAAAAAAGCAAACAGAAGTCAATGAATTTAATGAAATTTTCTGATGCGTTAGCCCCCTGGTGGTATCTAGCCAGAGATCACAGGAGTGCAGTCACATGGCTTGTCTGTCAATGCCAGACGGTGTGTAGACAGTGCTCCTGTAAGATCATCAAGGAGCTGAAGAGTCCCTATTGCCTAATGACATCACAGCCCTTGTGACATCACAGCGCAACACTTGAGTCACATCCCTGTGATGAGTGACACTGGTGGGAACAAACCTGAGTGGCCAGTCCTACAAAAGCATCACACATACCATACACACAGTATATAATACTTGGTAATGCTAATAGATGGCTATCATTCTGATTCATGTATGTTCTATTCTATGCTTTTATCGGTATTTTAGAGTGTACTCTTTCTGTTCATTAAGAAAAGTTGGCTGTAAAATGCAACGCCTCGTTACAGCGGCAATGGCCTCGTACATTCCGTGTTTACCGCGCCCTTTGCACCATCTTCTCACGTGCCTGATTTGATGTCGTGTTGCTTTGCACAGTTAACACGCTGCACAGGTCTGTAGCCTCAGAGTGATAGGCGGTACCGTACAGCCTAGGGGTGTGGAAGACTATGCTGTCTGTTATGCTCACACAGCCAAGTCACCTAAGGATGCATTTCTCAGAATGTGTCTCCGTCATTAAGTAGCACATGACAGTAATGCATTTATCCTTGGGGGCTGCTCAGCCCATTCGGTGGGTCCCAAACTTCCTATGGGGTCATTAAGTGAGTGGATTTTCCTGTTCCTGAAGAACTCTCCCTGTCCCTGGAGAAAAGCATGCCTATGGTGATGCTCCGCAGGTCACAGCATCATCCTCGGTGGCCCGCTGATACTTCCACCTAGGAGTCTTCACAGTTCTCTTACCAACCCACAGATTGGCCAGCAGCTTGGGATCTGCTGGTTGGGAGAAGTTTAAGGCCATGCCTTTTACAAAATTTTATAAATATATATACATATAGAATGGTAAAATAGACATAACATTTACTGCTTTAGCTATTGTTAAGTGTACAATTCTGTGGCATTAGGTAAGTTTTCGCTGTTATCCAACTATCACCAGCATCCGTCCTCAGAAAGTTCTCATCGTCCCAAGCTGAAACTCTGTCCCCACTACACAGCAGCTCCCATTCTCCCCTCCCCCCAGCCCCTGGCAACCAGTATTCTAACGTCTGCCTCTGTGGGTTTGCCCACTCTAGGTACCTCATGTGAGGGGAATCACACAGCATCTGTTCTCTTGTGACCGTCTTAGTTTACTGAATGTAATGTCCTCAAGGTTCATCCGTGTTGTAACAAGTGACAGAATTTCCTGCCTTTTTAAGGCTGGATAATGCTCCATTGTATGTATACACCACCCTTTGTTTATCTGTTCCTCCGTCAGCGGGCACTTGGGTTACTTCCATCTTTCTGCTCCTGTGAATACTACCACTGTGAACACGAGTGTGCAAATGTCTGTTCAAGTCTGTGCTGCAGTTGTTTGTCAGACTGTAAGTGGGGGCCCTGGCCTGGTGGCCGTGTCGGTAGGAGCCTGTACACCAGAATATTGCAGGCTTGGTCCCGGGGCGGGGCACATGCGGGAGGGACTGATTGATGTCTCTCTCACACCGATGTTTCTCTCTCTCTTTCTCCCTTCCTCTCTCTCTAAAAGCAATAAACATCCTCAGGTGAGGATTAAAAGAATAATAGCAACAATTTTTTTTAAAAAAAGACGATAGGTAAGGCATTTGGCCCAGCTCCTTATTTTGCTATGAAGCCCGAAAGTTTAGGGTCTGTCCTTCGTTCATAGCCAGGGATGGGACTTGGAAGGCAGCCCAAGGCACTCAGGGCCTCGAGCTCTGGTGGGGACCCTCTGTCGCCAGGCCGAGGAGTACCCCTCAGAGGCCAGGAGCATGGGGTTTGAGCCTGGCCTTTCTCCTCTTCACAGCTATGCCCTTTGCTTTCTGCACGAGAGAGAAGCTCCCTTGGACGGAATTTGCCGAGTCAGCAGAGGACGGGCCTACTACCAGGTTCTGTCAGAAGGTAGGACAGTCAGCTGCTCCTTGGGCAGCGCCTCCAGACACGTGTAGGTCACAGAGCAGGGCCACAGCTGCGGGGCGTGGCCTCTCACCAGGGAAAATGCACCTGCACCTGCCCCGTGCTTGTTTTTCCAGATGAGATTAGATAAGGCTATTTACTGCCCTTTTTCAGTATACTTTCACTTAAAATTATAGTTTCAGAGCCAGAGGGGGGCCCTTAATGGCTTTTTCAGGTGAGGGAGCTACAGCCAGGGAAGGGTGGCCTGGGTGACCCCATAGTAGGTTCTGTAGCAGCACGTGACAGAGCTGACACTTGGGGACCAGGGACAAAGTCAGTTCCTTGTCCAGGATTCGGCTCCTCTGCCTGCTGTCTGCCCGAGTTATGTAAGCTGCTCTGCCTGGCCTGTCTTCATCGTGGAGAAATTGGTTTTCATTTTTCTTTATTAAAACCTCATAATACGTGTTGTATGACCTCATTATATGAAATGTCCAGACTGAGCAAACCCATGGAGGCAGAAAGCAGATTAGCGGTTGCCACTGGCTGGACAGGGAGGGGCGGAGAGCGACTGCTGCTGAGCGCGGGTTTCCACTGGGGGCGGTGATGATGTTCTAAAGCTGGGCTGTGGCGGTGATGGCGCAACGCTGCGAACGAACCAAAGACCACCGC
>JAPYXV010002035.1:0-13510 GCA_028533065.1 Trachops cirrhosus | reverse complement strand
GGCACAGTGCATCTACCTATGCCTCCATCTTGGCCAGAAGTCCTATAGTCTCTTATTTTAAGGGCTTACAAAACCATTTACAGAGAACTAGAGAAAATGAATATGTGCAAGTTAATAAAAAAGTTAGAACCCAAGTGATGCTGTATTATAAATATTTAGCAACATTTGTCAAGAAATGGAAAATTATATCTAATTATTTCATTGTGCTTACCTATCTTTGATCACAAAGCCTTCGTCATGCAGTGCGTTTCTATAGGCATTCCATGGTGATTTAATATCAATTAATATCTACTTGCAGCAAAGTGTTGACAGTATAAACTCCCAAGCCTGACATTTTGCAGGGTAATTGGGCTTAAGTGAAAGAGCTTTCCAGGTTGCTGCGAAAAGCAACTCCAAAAGTTGTGAAGTGGTTTTTAACCCTTTGCCAAGCAGGCTGGCTGAATTTTGGTACTTCTATTGTTGGTTGTTTCTAGAAATGAAGCAGAGACTCACAAACCCAGTTCCCTAATCTATATATTGTAGCTAAGGTTTCTAAAATTCTGGATAGGAATTTACTTGCAGCTCTTTATGGCTGAGGCGGGAGCTTGTGTGTGAGTCCAGTGGGGCTGTCTTTGGAATTTCTTCTGATAGTGCTCACTGTCCATCTCACTTCTCAGCAGGGCTCAGCAATATCTCAGGGGCAGCATCCCAGATTAATTAGGCAGATCTTGGGGAGCTCTGGTGAGACTGCTGAATTTTTTAAAGAGTGATCACAATTTTTAAAAAATATATCAAACTGGTTAAGTATGAATCTAAGGCTTAAAAGTTACTTAACTGAGTAATATGTATTTGTTTTATAAAAGGTGAAATGTAGGGACAATATACATTAATAAGAGATGATATCATTTTATAGATTGCTTCTAATATGTTCAGAAATTCTGTTATTTCCATTCATTATTTTATTTAAGCCTTATAATAAATCCATGCGGTTGGTATTTTTAGTTCTCATTTTGCAAATGGGGAAAGTGAAATCTAGAAAAATAGGGTGACTTGGCCAAAGGTACACAGTCATCTCTTATCCTATTATTTCCTTTGCACACACTGTGTGTAGGGTGCTTTAGTAGGCTTTTAAATACATTATCTTGTTCAAGTACCACAATAGCCTGGTGTTATAGATATCGCTATATATTCCAGTTGAAGGGATGTTCTTCCATTCTGACATGTCCAAAGCTTGCACTTAAATTGTGGTCTCCTGAAGTGAGTTTTGTATTTGACTATATCACATTGGCACCTAGCTCTTGTTGGAATCAGAACTCAGAAGCCCTATCTATCTCTGTATAGGACGGCATCGAGTTTGGGAGCTAACCATTCAGGTTAGCTAAATTCCATGCTTAAAAAGACCTCCTTTCCCTGTGTTCGTGTGGGGTCCATTTGCTGTAATTTAAAATGTGTTGGACCCAGGAATGTGACAAAAGAGTGGTGCTTGTTTGTCCATTTCTTTTGTTTTCCTTCTCACAAGTTAACTAATGTCCCCAGCACACAGGAGGCAATTAGGGCCCATGTTCCTGATGAAAGTTCTGCTTAAAGTGGCTTTTAAAGTGCCTCTTGGTAGAGCTGCTATTTATTTTGGGCAGTTTATTTTCTCAGAAGGGAGTCAACAGCTTCTATTGCTTTACCAGATAAAACCTTTAGTTTTAATCACCTCCTTAAAAACATTCTTCCTAACCCACTCTAGGCAAGATGGTGGATTTCTTAGCAACTTGATCTTTAACTCTGATATGCAGTTACTAATCACCGAGCCATTGAAGGTACTACTTCTTTTCTTATCTTGCTCAGGGTCTACTTGGAGAGGAATTAAGCCCAGAGTCCCTTTGAATATAATGGGAGTGTCAGGTGATCTGAGCAGTCTAATGAGAAACAGGCTTCCTTTAATGCAAAATCTGCCAGGGGGTGCAAGTGATCATCATAATTAATTATTAATAATTATTAATAATTATTTCTATGCACATTAATATTGTGCTTAGAAAGTCTGATCTGCAACCTTCCAGAACATGCCAGAAGTTTAAAATGTACTTATTATTGGCTCCATCTCAAATCAGTCAATAAGTAAGCAAAACAGAAACCCCAGGGGAATTAACTTAGAGGTTTCTAGACTCGCATTGTGTATGGACACATGATGAAGGGGAATCTGCTCTCGCTAGATCTAGAATCTTTCATATCAAGCTCCTCTGTATAGTTCCTGCCTCTATCCCATTTCATGAAAGTTGTCTCTCCTTGGTAATTAAAATAACCAATAAGGTTGAGAAAGGGAGGAACTCCCTTCTAGCTTTAAATACAAAGTAAGAAATATTTTTCTCTTCAGTATACCTCAGTCTTACTGGGAAAGTAATTTCAGTTGATTTATTATTCAGGACACTCATCAGCAAATATTTTTCTGAGTGCTACCTATGGGCCAGGCATTGGACCAGAGGCTGAGGATTAAGCTTGAATCAAAATAGGATCTCTGTCCTTATGGGCTTGGGGAGTGAGAGCCTGAGAACCGAACAGATCCAAGGACAACACAGCGTAGTAAATGTGATCAAAGGGAGAGTACACATGCCCTGGGAATACCAGGGAGGAGCACAAAACCTGTACTTTGCCTGCTGGGAAAGGCTTCTTGGAAAGGGTGGAGCTAAAATGAAGGATGCACAGGAGTTGAGGGCAAAGCCTGGGGCTGGGCCAGGAGGACAGTGCGATAGGCCGAGAGAAGTGTGTGAGTAAAGGTTCAGAAATGAGAGCGAGTACATTTGACACAGTGAAGATTTTAGCTGGCCTAGAAAGAAGAGTCGTGTTGAGGCTAGGGATGAGGTTATGCAGGAGCTTGTAAACCGAGTCAGGGAATTTTGCTTTATCTCTAAGAATGATGATTTTTAGGCATAGAGTGACATGATCATATTTGTATTTTAATCTGGCTTCAGTGTTAAATGGCCTGGAGGAGTTTAGGAAAATGGGAATAAAGAAAATAAAGAATAGGCTTTCCTTGTAGTGTCTAGTTGCGTGTGTGTGTGGCAGGGGTTGTTTGGGATTTAGGGGAGGAAAGAGAGAACTTGGTGAATATTATCAGAAGATATTACTTATGTTTCCTTAGGTCAGTCATATATGGATTGTTTAGGTACTTAACATATATTTATTTAGAATTCACATATACAGCATTTTCCCTAGAGCAGTAGAGGATATATGGAAAGCATAAACTCTATCTGTTTCCTGGAAGTCTGCATTCTAGTGAGCACAGTACCACCACTAGTAGGGACAGGGTTTGAGTACCAGGAGTTTATACAGAAAATAAAGTCTACAAGAATTTAGAGGAGGGAGACCATGATTGTGGCACAGAGACACCAGACACAGGACTGGGCATCTGGTTCTGTGTACTGACTAAAATTTTGCAGGTTTAGGATTGTTCAAAAACTACCTGCAAAGACAAATCTTAGTTGTCTACTCCAATATGCCCTTTTCTGAACGCACCAGGGTTAATGTTCCATCTTTTCAGAAGTGCCTCTGGCTTCTCAAAGCAACATTCATCATGGGGGAGAACAATTAGTCTTTGTCATTCATTAGGAACAGATTCCACAGCTCAGAAAGAAAAAGCCAGCAGTGACTTTTCAATCACCCCTTCAACCCCCAGGTTCTTCTGAGAAATCCCCAGATTTCTTGTAGGACGAACATGCAATAAGTAGTTCCTCCTTGCCCTCAAGTATGCCGGGAACATGAACTTTGAAAGATCATGGAAAATACAGAGACCTTGAGGGTTTGTTACTTGGTAACTGAAATCTGTTGTTAAAATGGGAAATTTACATCATTCTATAATTCTAAAAATGCAATACATGTTATTTTTTTTTCTAGGAGGAGAAATAATACGGTAGTTTTAGTATCTCATTGTTTCAAAAATCTATACTTGTTAGACTGGTTTCCCTGCTATTAAATCATTGTTATTCAAAGTGGATACCTCATGGGCTGGTGGAGGTAGTACAGCAAGTCTACCTTGAACTTCCAGGAAGGCCAAGTAAATATTCACATAATGAGAAGGTTTTATCAGGGAACTAGGAAACCTCCCTTATATGTGGTGGTGCTGGGACAGAACATTGAAGGGAAAGAGATCAGAGCAGTGACATCTGCTTCGCTTCTGGGAAATGTGCCTTACCTCTGGCTGCCCAGCCCTAGCTCCCTTCCTGCTAACTCTGAGGTTGCCTCTGACTCCATGTCCAATGCAGGAGAAGGTACATTTACCAAACCGCATCCTGGGACTAGTCTTCTGACAAGAGCAAATGAAGAGGAAAATAGAATAGTTGACATAACTTCTTGGAGAAATGGGATCAACTTGGTTGAATCACCAGCTTTGGGTCAACTGAAACTCAAAGGCATATTAAGAATGTTGGGAACTTCTGGAACAAGGGTGTGTCTTACTCAATCTCCACTCCCTTCCAGTATTGTTATAAAAGGCTTGGGGTTATTGAAGAAGAGATCCTGTAGTCACAATGGACATCCGTGGGTCAATAGGAGGGGAGTACATGAAATAAAATGTTCTCTTTAATTCTGGGATTGCAGATAATAGTAACCTGGTGTACTGGCAGGGGTAATCCTTCCGAGTTTAGAAAAGGGAGAAGCTAAATAATGACATTGAAATTTCATTATTATATACTTTACAAGCCAATTTTTTATTCTGTATTTATTAAGAATATATTAGTATTTTCTTCTATATTACTTTATGATGAGCCTGTAGTAAATTTAGGAGGATGTACTATTACAATATTGACACATGGGCTAGAATATAAACTTTGTTGCTATGTTCACTGATATATCCCCAACTATCTGTAACAGTTTCAGGGTGTTACATAATGGGTGTGAAATAAGTATTTGTTAAATAAATGACTTAACTGAGTATGTGAGTAAATAGTATAAAATCGAGTAATTATTTTAATTTTTCATGAGATTAAATTCCCATTCCAGTGAATGGATAATGTTTGCAGACATAGGCCTCAGATTATGGGCATTTGTAATTCTGCAACATTAGGAACGGGCTGTGACATTTTCTTATTAACTGAAAATGAGGTTGATCCACATTGAACAACAAAAAAATGTTATCTAAGGATTCTTTTCATTCTATGAGCCGACAAATCTATGAATATAGATTATTTTTCAGACTTCTTCCACTTACAACATTCTATGGTTCTTATAAAAACATGCAAAAAAGAAACATGACCTTTGGTTCTACTGACACCTACTTTCTATTGTACCTCAGGACAAGGCTTTGGGAAATTCTGAAACGCAATGCCAACTCATCTTTGGTGGTTTGTAGAGCATTACCGCATATAGAAGAAATTTAATTATTGACCTCTGAAAGTCCTAGCTGATTATCCGGTCAGACAGTCATTAACAAGGAGGACCTACCATTTATTAACCACCTTCAGGCATTGTGCTTGTGCTGTCCCAGTGACACTTTGCGTATAGACCAGTAACTAGAAATTACAAATTGTGAAAAATTACCGAGACAAAAAGTAGTGGGGTTGAGGGAGAAGGTGAGCTATTTCGATAGGGAGGTCAGGAAGGGTCTTCCTGAAAAGGTCTCATTTGACAGATGAGAAAGAGTCAGCCATATTCAGGGCAAAGTTACAAGCACTCAAGGCAGAAATACAGCATGAGCAAATAAAGTAGTTTTAGAGCTTCTTGTATTTACAGATGAAATGATATGACATCCAGGATTTGCTTTAAAATACTTTCTTGTAAATTGTTCTTTATTTCAATTAGTGTATCCCTTGTTTCTGACTGGATCTTTTTCATGCATTTTCATTTTCTTGATGCTTTATTTTGAACAGAATACAAGGATTTGATTTTGAAAAAGTCCAATTTAATCAATTTTATTTTATTTTTAGTGCTATTTCTGTCTCAGCTAAGAATTCTCTGCCTACCACAAGGTCGTCTTATGTGTTTGAGTCTATTTCTAAACTATCTATTCTACCATCTTGGTTCCTATAGCTTCACAGTAAGCCTTAAAATCAAATAGTGTAAGTTCTTCGATTCTGTTTGTCTTTTTCAAATTATTTTTCCCTTAGATCCTTTTCCTTTCCAATACATTTTACAATCAGCTTGTCAATGTCTTAAAAAAAAAACACCTGCTGAAATTTTGATTAGGTTTTGATAGATTAACTTAGTAAGAATAGAGAACAATACTGAGTCTTCCTATCCATACACATGGCATCTATTTACATTATTCAAATCTTTAAAAATTTCCCTAACAATATTATGTCATTTTCTGTATAAAGATTTTGCACAACTTTTGTTAAATTTATTCCTAAGTATTTTATGTCTTTTGATCCCATTGTATGTGACATTCTTTTAAAATTTTATATTCTATTTGTTTGTTCCTCAATTTAGTTATCAATTTTTTCTAGCCTTATTTATTATTGTAAGACTAGTACATTTGCAAACTTAAAAAACCATCTCAGTAACTTTTTTGTGAATTATTTCTCACAAAAACACAGTTAACTCTATTTCACAGCTAAAGACTGAGGCACCATAAAGGGAAATAATTTAAATCAAGCTATGCACTGCACACAGACTATGCCAGACTTTTCATTACATCTCTCTAAGACAGAAGAGAATTGGATAGAGATCATTATGTTCTTCTAATGCTGGATGTGGGAAAGTTTTCCCCTTTACGCTGAGAATATATCTAGAAAGAAGTATTACATAAGGACAGTTGGAGAGAAAATAAGCAGAGACCATTGTCATGTCTGTCCAGAAAATGTCCTGCATAGTATTTTTCAATAGTCTCCTTGCCCAGCTCCTACGCTGGGGGGTCATTGTGCTTTCTCAGAAAGATCCTGATTCTATGGGTTTAAGACTAAGTTTGTTTGAGTAACTTTCTCATTAAGTTGGTTTGAGTACTTGTTTCCACAGGATACTTAATATGGTTTTTATTTTGTCTCCTAAAATTGACATGGGAGGACTTCCGGTCAAGGTGGTGGTGTAGGCAGACATGGCTCGCCTCTTCACATAACCACATCAAAATTACAACTAAAATATGGAAGAACCATCACTCAGAACCATCAGAAATCAAGTTGAATGTAAGTATGATAACTATGGAATTAAAGAACCCACATCCATCCAGACTGGTAGGAGAGGTACAGACATGGAATGAGCTGGTCCCTCACTCATGTGTGGTGGATATAAATTTGGGAGATATATCTCAGGAGCAAGGAGTCCCAGCCACACACCAGGTTCCCCAGTCCAGGGATTCAGTGCCAGGAAGATAAGCCCCCACTACGTCTAGCTGTAAAAACCAGTGGGGATTAGTTTGGTGGAAGAAACTTTTTGAGCCCCAAGCAGTTCCTCTTAAAGAACCCACACACAGACTCCTCTACTCAGACTCACTCCCTCTGAGCTCCAGCACCAGGGTAGCAGCTTGAAAGGTACCCGTGGTATACAGAGAGAAACTGAAGTCTCTGGCATCAAGGTAAGCAGAGGCCATTGTCCCTTTTCTAAAACCTTCCCTTACAGAGCCAGCAAACTAGTGCCATATCTGAGACTCCATCATCCTGGTGAACACTGTTTGACCAGCCTTGAAGATTCCCCAGAGACTCCATCCCACCCAACTTATGGACCCACCCAAGATGCTTTTCCATTTGAAAGGTTGGTCTTGGCTCATACTTCACAACTTCCTAAGTCCTCTCAAACAAGCAAGAGCTAACCTCAGGGAGTTCCAGGCCCACCACTAGCAGCAGCCAGCCTAGATTAATAGCTTGGCTTTCCCTGGGAATCTCCAAGCCCAGCACCAGCAGCAGCCATCTCAGATTGCTATATAGCTCAGGCAGGGTGGCCCCAGGTAGAACACTGGGCGGGGGGGCTGACCTTGGCCTGCATCACATGGGAAATCCCAAGGCCAGTGCACCCAGTGGACAGCTATAGACCACATCAGAGCACCACCACCCTGCTCCTGCACAGCTGGTCCTCCACAGAGGGCAGAGGTTGGTAATAAGTGGTCACAGCCAATCCTTACACATGACTGGCCTGGGTAAACCCTTCCCATTGATCTGCCAACAGCAACCTGGGATCAACTACAAAAGAAGGGTGTACTCAGCCCACACAAAGGGTGCACCTTGAGTACCTAGTTTGGGTGATAGAGGAGGTTGTTATACTGGGCCCTACAGGACACTTACTCCATTAAGCCACATTACCAAGACATGGAGTCGAAGCGGCTCTACCCAATACATGGAAAGAAACACAGTGAGGCTCCCAAAATGAGGAGATGAAGAAACATGGCCCAAATGAAAGTACAGATCAAAACTCTAGAAAAAGAGCTAAATGAAATGGCGATAAGCAATCTCTCAGATGCAGAGTTCAAAACACTGGCTATAAGGATGCACAAGAAACAGTGAGGACAGCAACAGTATAAAAAGATTTGGTCAGCTACAAAGGCTACACTAATTGAAATAAAGTAAAATTTACAGGGAAACAACAGTAGAGTGGATGAAGATGAGAATCAAATCAATGATTTGGAGCATAAGGAATCAAAAGCCAACCAACCAGAATAACAAGAAGAAAAAAGAATCCAAAAAACATGAGGATAGTGTATGCAGCCTCTGGGATGAAGTCCAAGAGGTCCAACATTCACATCATGGGGTCCAGAAGGAGAAGAGGAAGAGCATGAAATTAGAAATCTATTTGAAAAAATAATGAAAGAAAACTTCCCTAATTTGGTGAAGAAAATAGATGTGTAAGTCCAGGAAGGACAGTGTCCCAAACAAGATGGATGCAAAGAGGCCTACTTCAAGATACATCATAATTAAAATGCAAAAGTGTAAAGAGAGAATCTTAAAAGCAGCAAGAGAAAAACAGTTACCTACAGGGGAGTACCCATAAGACTGTCAGCTGATTTCTCAAAAGAAACTTTGCAGGCTAGAAGGGATTGGCAAGAAATATTCAAAGTCATGCAGAACAGGGACCTACAGTCAAGATTGCTCTACCCAGCAAAGATATCATTCAGAATAGAAGGGCAGATAAAGAGCTTCCCATACAAGAAAAAACTAAAGGAGTTCATCATCACGAAACGCTTATTATTTGAAATGTTAAAGGGACTGTTTAAGAAAAAGAATATTGAAACCAAGAACAATAAAATGACAATAAATACATATCAATCAACAATTTAATCTAAAAAACAAACTAAGCAAACAAGAAGACTAAAGACAGAATCAAGGATACAGAGAGCGTTTGATGGTTGTCAAATGGGAAGCGGTGTAGGGGAATGGATGAAGAGGTGAGGGGATTAAGAAGTGCAAATAGGTAGTTACAGAATAGCCATGGGGATGTAAAGTACAGTATAGGAAATGGAGTAGCCTAAGAACTTACATGCATGGCCCATGGACATGAACAATGGTGGGGGGAATTGCCTGAGGGAATGGGGGGTGCTCAGTGGAGAGGTGGCCAAGGGGGGGAAATTGGGACAACTTTAATAGCATAATCAATAAAATACAGTTTAAAAAATAAAATTGAGATGGTAATCATTCTTGCCTTGTTTCCCTTATGGAACTTTTTTCTAAGGATCAAATGTTAAGGCTTATGAAAACCCTTTGTAATAGGAAATCTTTAATAAAATGTTAAATATCAGTATAGTCAGAGTCATTTTTGAATGGTTATGCAGAGAAATTGAATTACTAGTGAAATTGGTTATTTTTCTTTAAATCTGACCTAGAAAAAGTGTAAGAGGGGCTTTATCATACACTGAGTATCTGCTGTGTGCCAGGCTTCTTATATATTTATATTAGGTTTTTAATTTTTACTACAACACCTTGAGGCTATAGTGAGGTAAGAATTATTAACATCCCTTTGCAAATAAGAAACTGAGGTTTAGAGAAATTATCTTGTTCAAAGTTCCTCAGATATTAAGTGTCTGACTTTAGAACTTTGCATTTTCTATGGAACATATTGTCTAATTGAGAAAGTGATGAGGGTTGGAAATGAGCATGCAAGGGGAATGTAGGGATACTACTTGGTTAAGGGATGTATGACCGTTTAGAACTCAGCCTAAGACTGGTGGATTGGCTCCCCACTTTTCCTTGCATGACAGTCTGTGGCACCATACCCTTTGAGAGTTTTAAAAGGGCAAGTCAGGGCAGACTCCAAACACAATTGAAATCACACTTCCCCAACTATTATTGAAGCATTTTCATAGATTATTTAGTGTCTGTACTAAAATTTTTTTTGGAAGCTGCTATTAAATAATACTTCTGAAGGATATTTTTATGCTACACGAGTAATAGATGCAGGGAGGAAGTCTATGCTATAGCCCCACCCTCAGACAGATAATTCACGATAATTCCCAGCAATAGAGAGGCAATGCTATAGGAATGCGTACGATGTTATCCTCCAGGATATAGAAAAATCTGAGAGCATGAATGGGCTCCTATGCATTGCTGGACTGTCACCTGAGCTTTGAAGTAGTATATACAATTCAGGGAAGCAGGAACAGTGCATCTTCTGACAGGGAGTGATGGGAAGGAGAAGATACATTCTCTGCTAGAAAGACCTCACAGAAGCCATGTGGTTGGAGACACGCCTGTCTAGTGGTGGTTAAGCATGAGGTCTGGAGGGAGACTACCTACATTTTACCAACCACCAATGATTATCTTTGAGGTTCTGGTCTAATTATTCATGCTCTGTGTGCCTGTGTGCACGCACGCGGACACACACACTCACACTTCCCTAATGTGAAATGAAGCAATAATAACATTCATCTCCTAGTGTTATAGTGAGGATTTAGTGTGACAAAGCATGAAAGCACCTAACATGCCACCTGACACACAATGAACATTGATTAAAATGCTAGCTGTTTCATTGCTAATGGTTTTATGTGCTAGAAGAATTTGCTCAAATCCCACATATCAACTTCCAAATTCATTTGTGTGTGTAACTGTATTAGTTCACTAGAGCTGCCATAACAAAATACCACAGACTGGGTGACTTAAACAAAAAAGAAATTTATTTTCTCACAGTTGTAGAAGCTAGAAGCTCAAGATCAAGGTGTTGCCATGTCTGGTTTCCCTGGGGGCACCTCTCTGTGGCTTGAAGGTGCCTGCCCTCTCAATATGTCCGCAGATGACCTTTTCTCTGTGAACAAAAGCCTGGTGTCTTATCTCTCTTCTCCTAGGGACACCAGTCCTGTTGGATTAGGGCCCACCCATATGAACTCATTTAACCTTACCTGCCCTATTTCCAAATACAGTCACATTCTGGGGGTTAGAGGTGAGGACACAACAATTTAGTGCATAACAGTAGTTCTTGCTTCGTTCCCTCTGCTTTCAAAGTGCTGTTCTTCCTTTTCAAGGTTGATTCTTCCACGTGGCCCCCATGGCATCAAGTGTTGCTTTCCTTCTCTCTTTTCCAGTGACTTTATATTTGGGGTTTTAGTTCTGTCATACCTCCTTCTGCTATTTATTTATTTCAATATTTTCCTTTAAAGAAAGAGGTGGATAAATATAAATCTTCCTACCTCACATACTTACTATGGTAGAGATAGAAAGGTTTTTTTCCCCCTCTTTAGTTAAATTGAGAAAAGACCCTTTGTTTTAAACTGTCATGTAGTGCGGATTAGGTAGCAGCAAGTGATATATGAGGCATGTGTGGATGTGTGGGTATGAGTGTGGGGGGCGGGGGTTGTACATTTGGCATTCAGCCTGAAAATTTGGAAATCCTAATTCATATTTGGACAAACAATTTAAAAAATGCTTTGTCTTCCATTGAAAAATTTATCAAAAATGGAAAAACCAACAATAGAAAAAAGGAATCATAAAAAAATAAATGCTAAGGACAATTGTTCGTCTATGTTCAAAATGCAGATCACTGCTTTTAAGTAGAACAGAAAAAGGTAATAAATTTTTTAAAAGTAATGTGAAATAAATGGGCATAAATGTACAATGTATAGCTCTAACACGGAAAGATAATTTAGAGTTTTCCTAGGAATGGGGGCTCCGTTAAACAGCCGAGTGTGCATAAATGCTGAAGTCCTCTGCTGTCTCAGCTCTTCTCCAATCTAACCGAATCCCTGCCATTTCAGAAACACTGTAGGCATGGTGTTAACTTAAGTAGTACCCAGGGGGGAAAAATGCACATGCTGTGTATGGAGACAAGCCCCTGTTATTCTTCTTTTTATAAGTTACCAAATCTTGCTACTGGTGTTTACATGAACAGAGAATTGTGATATTAATATTTAGCTCACTCTGCAGAAATATGCATTTAAATAGGGGCAATTTCAGTATGCAGTTTCCAGAGCAAGATCTCTCTCTCTGTGACTTTCTTGCACACACACACACAACACACACAAAGAATGTTTTCCTGTTCACATGGCTAAGAACCCTCAATTAGCCCGAAGAATAACACCTGGTCGGCAGAAGGAGTGGATCTAGCAAAATGGCACTGTTACAGCTGCAGTTGATGCCCAGTGCACATGAGAACTTTGTAAACCCTGCTGGAGATGGGATTCCCACATGGACAGCTGCAGCATCAAAGAATCCTGGTGACCTAGATTCAACTATAGATTGGGAACTGCTTTGGCCTGCATTGCTACCACCACGCCAGCCGCCTGCTTGCAGTTTCATGGGCTGCCTGGCAAACAGTGCTGACCCATTTCACCATGACAACCTGGGCTGCTCTGCTAAAGGCTGTGTGCAGGGAAACGCTCATTGTTGGCATTTTAAAGATTTCAAAATTAAGTTTACTCAGAGTTTTTGAAAAACACATCTATCTAGAAGAATCAACTAAAGCTGACACCCTTTAATAGCAGTGGAAGAGTTGGAGAAGAGAAACATGTAAAAGTTGTTAGCTTTTTCCATGTTCTAAACTATCAGCAAAATTCTCCACTTTACCTTTTATTCAGCCACTAGCATTGCAATAAATATGTTTCTAAGCAAAGGGAATTGATAAACAGAATAAGTAGGTGAAAAGGCTAAAGGATTAACTTCCACGGATATATATATTCTGGTCTATTAAAATAGAATATATAGACTCAAATAATTTAAAATCTCCTGATAAATAAGTGGAAGTGTTTAAAGGTGGATTTATTACAGCCTTGGCTCAACCTTGAACTGTACAGAATCAAGTTTCACTGGAGAACTAAAATAGCAAGCCCCTTGGGGAGAAAATGGGTCTGTGCGTTGGTGAAGGAATTCCATTTAGTAAGTGCAATTTAGGAAAATCAGGGCCTGGTATGTGTATGTGATCACATTAAAATGCAACCTCTGCTTTTTTGACAAAGACCATAGCACAGAATTGAAAGCATTTGTAGGTCTTTATGTTGAAATTCATGCCCCATTCTCAGCATCGCTTTTCTTGTTGTTAAATTAGCTCAAGAGTTTAAGTCTTAGAATTATCCGAGTAATTTTCTTTATTTCCTATGCAGGGAAAACAAATTCAAAAGAGGCCATGAGACATAGAATCTGTTCCCAGTGACAGCTCCTTTCCTTGGGCGGTGAAGGTCTCTTTCTAGGGACAATAAAATCACACA
>JAPYXV010002034.1:0-13510 GCA_028533065.1 Trachops cirrhosus | reverse complement strand
TGTCCTTTATAGTAGTTCCTGAAAACCCTTCCCCCCATTGTTCCCTCCTCTTCCCCTCTGGCTATTGTTAGATTGTTCTTAATTTCAATGTCTCTGGTTATATTGTGCTTGGTTTTTTCTTTTGTTGATTAGGTTCCAGTTAAAGGTGAGATCGAGATCATATGGTGTTTGTCCCTCACCTCCTGGCTTAATTCACTTTTTTTTAGGAGAAATATAAAAGTAAGTTTAGGTTCATATAAATATTCTATTTACTTAATGTCTTTTAAGAAAAAAAGATTTCTTCATCATCATATTTAAGGGACATTTTTTCTGTAAAAATTCTTGTCAGACTGCTTGTGCTTACCATCCTAATACAGAGAGCTAAGACTGGGTAGAGGCCTGGGAAAAGTGATCATGAACAGAGCAACTGGCAATCACCATTACCAAAAGCATTTGAATTGGGGACATAGTAGACAGTACTAGACAATTACAATACAGTAGGATAAGTGCTATAATGATTGTATCTATTAAGACAGAAGTTAGATAGATAAATTGAGAAAAAGACATTGAGCATCACTATTTGATCCATGAATCAGAGTCACAGAGAGCAAACATCAAAGTTTGTGCAGCAATATTTCTGAGAGTTGCCATGAACTGAATTAATACAAGCAGTTGGGTTGTGTGGGCATGGAGGCAGGGGATGAGTGTATATGAAGCAAGAGAAACAATCACAATAACAGAGGACAGGAACCACTTGGTGATCTAATGGCAAAGTGATTTTTTCCTCTCTTTCAGTGGATCTTACACTTGCCAAGACTTACATCAAAGCATCTCAAAGATGCTGCTTGTCATTTGAGAATAAAATTATGGGAGTTCCAATGCAAGACTGTGTATGATTCACAAAGGATAGACCTATCTGGCACGCTGGTTGACTAAACCTAATAAAAATGCACCAGTTCCACCCTGGCTGGCGTGGCTCAGTTGGTTGGAACATCATTCCATGTACCGAAAGGTCACAGATTTGATCTCCAATCAGGGCTCACGCCTAGGCTGCAGAATTGGTCTCAGATAGGAAGCAACCTATTGATGTTTCTCTTCCTTCCTTCTTCTCTCTATCATCAATAAATGTATCCTTGGGTGAGGATTAAAAAAATAGTATATGAGCTCTGAGGAGCTGAATGCATCTTGGAAGCACTTCTCTTGAGGGAAAAAGGATCTAGAAGTATAGTCTTAGTCCTCCTAGGGGTGCAGTGATATTGAGTAGAGCATAGTGGCTGGGATTTGTATTAATCTACTGATCCCAGGCACAACTTGACTCATGGTTAAGTCCTAAACTCTTATGTTATTGTGAGTACAGGCATCACTTGCATGTATTTCCCTATTAACAGGGAGTAGTACTAGAGGGAAACAAGAGCAAGGAAAACCAGTAGCCCGGTGGGGGTGATGCTGCACCCACTGAAGCAGACTCTTTCTGGAATACACACAAGTGATCTCTTGCAACCTTCCAGAAACACTTAGGGGAGGACCTTTGAAGAAACCTGAAATTATCTGTCATTGAGATGAGGACATTAACAAATTGTCTCAGGTGTAACTATGTCATTCCCACAGGTTGGTGAGGCCTGAAGAAATGGGAGACATGGGCAAAGTTCCTAATGCAGGAAGAGTCGAACATCATCCTGTGATGGAAGTGACCTGTGACCCATGCTTTGAAGAAATACAAGGTGTTTACTACACTGGGAGAGGGTTCATAGGGCACTTCAGATTAGAGCAGAGGGGATGTGCAAATCCATAGATGTTCACTATGCCTATTTATGAAGTAGTTTGTATGGCCAGTGTTCTCCATTTTGTGTGGCTACACATGTAGGTACCTAATGGGGATCCTGCTATTTGACCACAGAAGCCACTGGAAGCAGCCCAACTATTTTTTATAACTGGAATTATTAAAATATTAGAATTGAAAGGAACCACAGATGTTATCCATTCCTCTCTCCAAGTGTAAGGAATAATTGCAAAGCTATTAGCAAGGTCCAAGACTGATAAACACCCAGCTTATCTACATCTGCTTTGTCATGTCAGTTTAGAGGAGCTAAAAATTCCTATAAGATTTAGAAGACTGAAAGGATGTTCAAATCCTGGTCAAAAGGTCATAAGTGTTTCTTTTATTAATCTAATAGTCTAGTAATTCGACATAAAATGAGGATATAAAGTTACCTCTATAATTCCTGGAGGTACAGGTAGCATTCATACTTATGACACAAAAGAAAATGGCATTTGAGGGTGTTACTGTTTAATTGTTAGTGGATCACATTGTTTAACTGTAGCATCCTAAATGTTATAAATGTCATAATAGCCCTGACCGGTGTGGCTTCATTGGGTGGGTATCATTCCACAAAGTGAAAGTCCACAAGTTCAATCCCCAATCAAGGCAACTGCTGTTTCTCTCACATCAATGTTTCTTTCCTTTTCTTTCTCCCTCCCTTCCCCCTCTCTAAAAATAAATAAATAAAATCTAAAAACAATGCATGATTGCACCTACAAAGTGAACATTGTGATTCTAATTTAATTATTTTTGTGTCACTTCACAGCATTTTTTTCTTTCACATTGTCTCAAATAAGTGGTTGAATTCATCAGAAATTATACAAAGCAGAATTCATTTTATTTAGAATAGTAAGACGACCTTGTGTTACGGCAAGCACCAAATATAATACCAAGTGTAATTTCTCTGAAAACCCAGGTTAAAAAAAAGCAACTCTAAAATTCAGTAAACAAATTAAAATGAAAATATTTCCGTGGCTTTTCATTACCAGTGCAATTTGACTATGGCAGTTTTTCAAAGATTATAAATGTAACTATTGGTAACAGAAAAACTTTAAGAATACCTTAAAGTAGGAAGGTATGTGTATTTTATTTAGTTTTTTCATTGTGAGATAATCAAAACAACATTTTTATCAAAATTAAACACCAAAGATAGTTTTATACCAAAGCTAAAATAGACATTCATGTATTATTTTTAGTATCTTTAAGTCTAAATAATTCTTAGGTTCACAGAGTCCTATCCAGACACTCTTTCATTATTGTCAGGCATGACAAGCAGTGAAATTACTTGAAATAAAATCTGTCTCTTATACACATTTCAGTAAAACTCTAAATTAGCCCCATTGTTGGAGATGTAAAGTGTAAGGCCTTCTCCTGGAAGGATTTATGATAAGACACACATGAAATGTTCAACTTATGACATTACTCCTGTATCAAATGAGTGTGATAGCCAATTACAGCTATAGGAATTTAAAGGAGAGTCTGAGATTCCTCTGTATGTATGCCTTTGCAAGGCTAGAATTTCTAGAGTTTTCTTTATGCTGGTCAATTCAACTGCAGTTAGAGCTGAGCTACTATTTGTTAGACAATACTGTATTACTGTCTTCTAATCCTGGGATGAATAATTATATCACTTGCAATTGTTTCATAATTTATCTAAAGATTTAACCATGTAAGTTTCCAATGACCATTTAAAAAATAATAACACACTTGGAAAAAAGTTTAAAGAAATTAAAATACCTATTATATGGTCTTAATATGCTAACAGCTACACACTTTTTATTTCTCTAAACCCTATGTGAATTTCTGAAGAAGTAGGAATCATTCAGTTTTACCTGTTTCAGTTTCAGAAGCTCAAATAGACCCTCTTGACTTTAAGGTTTTTCATATGATGTAGATTTTAACTACACAAAAAAATGCATTTTCCTTGAAAAACTGATTTTCTCTTAGTACTGTACTATTCAACAATTCGCTGTTTCACTAACCAGTCTCTCTCAGTCTCTTTGCTTGTAGAAAAAAAGTTGCCTGTTATTTAACAAATGTGACTTGACAAACATAATAAGAGACGATAGCCATATATAGTCTCTCCAAACCTGTAGAGAATTTTTGTAAGTTTATTTGAGCCAAACTGATGAGAATTGCTGGGAAGAAAGATCTCAAATGCTCCTTAGAATGACAGTTTTGCACTTTCTTTTCTGTATTTGGATTTAAGGAGGAAACGTAAGGAAGATTACATGAAGGTGGGAGAAGCAAACTGGAGTACAGGACAGTTAACAAGATTATATGCTCCCCTGCGGGTGGTAATGTTTCTCGGGAGTCTGAAAAGGAGGATTACTCTGACATTTCAAAGGTGTGTTAGTAGCTTAGATGTACAAGAACAATGGACAGGACTTGCCTAACACAATGATAATAAACCTTTTACTAAAAAGGTTATATTCCTGGGATGTAACTACTCACCATAACCTGCTCCGTTACAGATTTATGATCAGATCCCCCATCAGGTTACTTTCTGTCAGTGGGTTTGTCAGATTTATTACAGAACCCCGTTTTCTTCCATAAATTTTATCTCTGTTTTCCATAATTGTTACAGAAACAACCCATTTGGGAGACAAGATACTGTTAGCAAAACAAGCCCCTTGCCCTGGGGTCTTTCTTTCACTGTGGGTTCTTTGCCTGCCACTGTCTTCATTAGGAACTGTGGCTCTCGATGCCAGAGTTTGGTACAAAGGAAGGAACTATTTCTTCAAAAGTTATGCAAGTTTAGAGTAATGGCAGAATGTCACCATTAAATCTCAAAGTCCTTTTAAAACATCCACAAACATATACATAGTCTTACCTCCCCTTGCCAAACCAGGCCCGTCAGGGGTACCATACCTCAGGAAAAGAAATAGCAGTCTGTAGCTCTGCTAGACTCCTAGTTCCTCCCAGTAATCCGTGCTTGGCTGGGCAGGTCTCCTGTGGTTCCCACACCATCATCTGTGTCTCTGCCATCTCCAGTTCTTAATCCAAAATCACATCCTTTTAAACTGCTAAGACAGCCCTGGCTGGTGCGGCTCACTGGATTGAGCATCAGACTGTGAACTGAAAGGTCACCAGTCTCATTCCTGGTCAGGGCACAAGCCTGGGCGCAGGCCAGGTCCCCAGTAGGGGGCTTGCAAGAGGCAACTGATGGATGTTTCTTTCCCTCTCTTTCTCTCTCCCTTCCTCTCTAAATACAAGTAAATAAAATCTTTTTTAAAAAGAAAATAAAAACTAAGAAAAAGCCCCGCATCACTGCTACATTTTGCTTTTCTGCTTCTGCAGCTGAGTGGTCATGGGAGACCCCTCTCTGCTCCCAAGACCTCAAGTTTAGACCCTAACATGGCTGCCATGCCAGGGTTTAAATCCCACGATGGATCTTCCTCCCTAACCCTATTTCCAACTCCTCCCACAATTGACTACACCTGCCAGTGGTCCGGTGTCTCTGCCTCTCTTGGCTGTCAGTTAGTCTGGACAGGTGTGGTCCCATGGCATGGAGTGAACCATCTTCAAGCTTCCTGAAGGCGCTGTAACCAAGGGTGAGGGTGGGGGGAGCTGCCTCCCAGTTACATCATGCCTTAAAGTCATGCATACTTTCCTGGCTCCACGTGGACTAGGAAACTGCTCTGCTATTATTGATATGCAAAAATAACTCTACTGCTTTTCCTAGCCCCCAAGCTAGGCTTGTGGGGGGGCCCTGGGGCCTCTCAGCCTACACCTTGTTACGTAATGACTGTGTTGTTCCAATTGTAAGGAAGTAATTTTTCCTTTACCTTACTAATTCAACAAGAATTTATAGAGCGCTTACCATGTACCTGGCACTATTACAAATGTAGGGGTGTGAAAAATATTTTTCCTTCTACCTTTCTAAATTTTTCTGGCTGGGCTAATAATCAAATTAACATGAGACAGATTAACAGGAGAAAATGTCCAAATTTATTATGCATGTATATGTGGGGGTATCACAAAAATATGAGACCTGAGACCATATTGGGCATTTGAGACTTACATGCCATTCTGGACTAAGGAAAGGAAGGCAAGGGTCTAGAATTTCAGAAGTAAACTAGGCAATTCACAGGTAGATGATAAGGAAAATATATGGTAAACAAGTTTTTGCGGGGTCACCCAACAAAAGCAATGGGACACAGAAGGGAGTCCAATGAACCGGTTTCGCTAGATTTCTCCCAGTGTGCCATACTTAGTTTATATTATAATCCTAAAGTGATACTCCCTTCCTTTAAGTAAGTTTTTCTATCTGAATGCCACCAGGCAGGTAAGGGGGACAGGGTCAAAGAGTGTATCTGAGTCTTTTGTTTCTTAATAACCAGCTTAAATCAATATCCCAGAAGACATATTTTGGGGTGGCAGAGTATGGTCCCCCTCACTAGATACAAGAATACAAAAATGAAAAGTAAAAAAAAAAGGCTTCATGATCACATATACCAATAATTGCAACAGGATGGGATAAACAAAAGTGTTCATACATCATACTTGGTCTCTGAGACCCTTGCTTACCTTTCTTATCTTTGCCACTATCTTCTTGCCTCACTGGCCTGTTCTTTACTTCAAATACACTAAATGCCTTTTCACCTCAGGTCTTTGTACTTATTTCTTCCTTCTTCAGTATTCTGTGCAGTCTTCAGCTGCCTGAGTCCTATTTACCCTATAGTAATCAATGTAAATAACATTTCTTCAGAAAAACCTTTACTCTCCATTTGAATTAGGTTTTCTTCCTGTCATATACTCTCATTGCCTCTTGTACTTCTCAATTTTAGAATTAATATAAGTTGTAATTAAATAATTATCCGTGTAATTGTTTATTATCTGCATTTCCCACTATACTAGTCTATAAAGTCAATGTAAGACAGGACTGCATCAGTACTGTTCAGTAGTATATCCCTCATGGCCAACAGGGGCCTGACGCATAGAAGTGGCTCATTAAACCTTTGTGGAAGGAAAAGAGATAAAAGGAGAGGAAAAGTAGGAGAGGGAGGGAAGGAGAAGAGGGAGGGATGGAAAGAAAGGAGGAAAAACAAAGGAAAGAAGGAAGAATAGGAGAAAGGAAGGAAGGGCAAAAGGAAGATTGTATGTCTATAAAGAAGAGAGTGGCTTATCTGTTTGTGGGAATCATAGGTGCTGATTTTTGAGGTTTATCTCTTCATCAGAGTTAGTTCCTCTTAGCATCTTTGTCACCTCCTTTCTGACTAATAACTTGTATCTTTGGTTTTTAGACCCAGGAACAGGAAGATGTGCTAGCACCAACCATTTTCTGATAATGACTATACCACTAGCATGAAATTTTAAAGTGACCACAACACAACAACCTCCACGGTTTTAATATGGGGCCTGCTGAATATACTCAC
Source organism: Trachops cirrhosus (assembly GCA_028533065.1). Taxonomy (NCBI): domain Eukaryota; kingdom Metazoa; phylum Chordata; class Mammalia; order Chiroptera; family Phyllostomidae; genus Trachops; species Trachops cirrhosus. The sequence goes on along the minus strand of JAPYXV010002034.1, from coordinate 6,334 downwards.
ACCAAACTCTGAGTGCCCTCTCTTTCCCTCTCTAGTTAAATATTTTGTATTATGTCAGCATCCATGGGCAGACAAAGACAATGTGGGGGAGGATTAAATGGGGGAGGTGGGGTTGGGTAGGGCAGGTGAGAGTAATGAAGGACAAACGGGGACAACTGTAATTGAAAAAAAAGAGAAGAATTAAAGAAAAACAGAATAAAAGACATTAGAACTGGACGAGACCTTAATATGCATATCATTTTATCCCTTCTTTTAAAGACTCAGACAGGTACAGTGATTTACCACAAATCAAAAGGTGAATTTGTAACTCAACCTTAACTAGAACTGGAAACAACACACTTGCTTATTATTTCAGGGATCTTTCTAATACCTTGTACCACTATTCAAATCACTAAAAATAAGACATCCTTAGTATCACACATGAGGTTTTTACTAAATTCAGTGGAGTTTAGGAGGAGAACTACTAAAAAATTAGCATGAAAACAAAAATAAAATTAATTTAAATTTCAACTTTACTTGAAATGAAGAACACATTTTGTCTCATTATCCACTGACCTAAAGAAATCTGTTAGTGGACAAACACACAAATACTCATAAACCAAAATAAATTGTGGCTTTTCTCTTATATAAGGACCTTTAAGAAATAGAAACAGCATTAAATTCCATTTTATTAGTGAGGAGCCCAAAAGCAAAATTATAGAATGTCTGTAGAGTTTCTCTTTATTCATTTTTTCCTGTCATGTCTGCAAAGAATGCAAAGCAGCATTTTGATAAACATATTCAATAAAATAATGAGGAAATATAAATAGAAATTAGCAAGGCAATCCAAAAATAAAATTATGAGCAGAAAGTCAAGATCAGGCAAAATCAGGGTACAACAGTTTACATAATTCATAAAGTTGAGCTTCAAATTTTAATCATCCTCAAGGAAGCTTTTCAAGTACCAATTGAATCCTAAAAGACATTCCACAAATGGAGTTTCCTGTTAATAATACTGAGTGATGTAGTGGACAGCCATTTCAATCTACAGAAAAATCTGTTGTGAAATTTTTATTGTTTCTCGTATTGGCCTTTGAAAATTACCCTGATGTAAAAACATTTTTGACTTGATGAACATTATTTCTGAATGCCTAAGGTAGTATAGACCATAGATATACTGTTCAGATAGTCTAGTTTAATACAAGAGTAGAATCTGAAATATCCAGAAGAGTGAGAGAACTGAATATCACTTGAATAATTCCCCAAGAATATCATAAAATATGGTTATAAGTGTTCTAATCAGAAAAACATATAGCTAATATATAAATAAACATTGATGTAATTATAAAATACATAACAGTAATTTAAAATAATTATTAAAAAGAAATTATATAATAAAAAATCTAATAATCTCAGTTTAAAAATATCAGATCATTTCAGTAAAACACAAAGGTTGTAGGGATGGGAGGTGACAAAGAATAAAAGCATATAAGCCTCTCATCCTATATACACCCTATATACAGAAACTTATATTTTTGATGTTTGTGGATATATAGATTATCAACTTTTAAAATAAAAACCTAAGTCTTTGTAGAATAAATCCAGTGGTATGCTGGAGCTATTTCTGCATTCATTTATGTCTTGTTCATAACTTGACATTGGCTAAGGTGAAAGTATTTATACCGCCAAAATCAGCAATTAGTAAACACCACAAAAACATACACATCACAGCTTTCTGCAGGGGAATTTATTAGAAAAACCACATAGTAATACTATCATATACAACTTTCATATTAGTAAATTAAAGAGAGAAAGAAAGTGAACACAAAGAAAACTGGAGAAATGAGGAAACAGATTTAGAAAGCAACGGCACATTAAATCTGGACATATTAAATACTGAAGTATCAAGCAGCATGCCAAAACTAAGATCAAACATATTTTTACTGTGATAAATATGAATGGGTTAAGCCCTCCTAATACAAGACCAATATTCTAAGACAAAGTCAGAAAAAGATTAAAAATGAAGAGGCTTCCAATTAAGTTGGCAACATCGGTAAATACATCCTCCAATGATCACACCAAAGTAACAGCTAAACTACAGAACAACCTCCTGAAATCTAGCACAGTAACTATAGTTAATAATATTGTAATAACTATGTATGTTATCAGATGAGTTCTAGATTTATCAGGTTGATCACTTCATAAGTTCTATAAATGTCTAATCACTGGGTTGTATACCTGAAACTAATATAATATTGTACAACTGTAATTGAAAAACAAAAAATTATTTTTCAAAAATGAAGTGAAGAACAAAGCTATACTAAGCAAATGAAAATGAGAGGACAGAAAGATTTACAACTTCAACATTGGGCAAAGTAGAATCAAAGGCAAAGAGGACAGAACTACACTAAGAAGACCAAATTTTATGGGTGAAGCAATGTTAATGTCTCAAATAAAGTAACATCAAAATATATAAACAACGGTTGTTAGACTAAAAGGATATGTTCACAAAATCACAACTGTCAGGAGATATTTTAGCAAACCTCTCCTAATATTTGACAAATTAAATACTTATAGAAGAAAATAAAGGAAGATTAATAATACTATTATCTTGACACATATTTGTACTAATAGAAAATACACTCCCCCTGCAATGTGTCTACAGAACAATTACCAAAATTTGTCATAGAAGATCTTACTACTTTTCCTTGGAGATTGTGCAAACCACATTCTTTGAAAAGAATGCATAAAACCATATACATAAGTATACATAGAAGGAATTTAACATTAAAGCAAATAAAATTTACTTTCTTTTAAAAATTAATTTCTTTATTGTATTTTTATTATGATTTATCCTCCTCGTACCCCCTTCCCTCAGCAATCACCACACTGTTGTCCATATCCATGGGTCTTTTTTCCTATTTGCTCAATCCCTCCACCCACTAACCTCCCCCCTCAGCTGTCATCCTGCTGTCTATGAGTCTGTCCCCATTTTCCTTGTTAGTTCAGTTTGTTCATTAGATTTCACATATGAATGAAATCATATGGCATTTGTCTTTCTCTGGCTGTCTTATTTCACTTAGCATAATGTTCTCCAGGCCATCCATATGGTTGCAAATGGTAAAATCTTCTTCTTATGGCTGAGTAGTATTCCATTGTGTAAATGCCCCATACCTGTTTTATCCACTCATCTGTTGATGGACACTTGGGCTGCTTCCATATCTTGGCAATTGTAAATAATCCTGCAATGGACACATGGTGTTTATATTCTTTAGAATTAGTGTTTTGGGTTCCTCTGGATATATTTCCAAAAGTGGGATAGCTGGGTCAAAAGACAGATCCATTTCTGTTACAGGTATCTCCATACTGCTTTCCACAGTGGCTGCACCAGTCTGTATTCTCACGAAAAGGGCAAAAGGGTTCTGCTTTCTCCTCATCCTCATCAGCACTTGTTTGCTGATTTATTAATGATAGTCATTCTGACAAGTGTGAGATGCTATCTCATTGTGTTTTTAATTTGGGTTTCTATGAATACTAATGACATTGAACATGTTTTCATATGTCTATTGGCCATCTGTATGTCCTCTTTGGATAAGTGTCTATTCAGGTCCTTTGTCCATTTTTTATTGGGTTATTTTTTGTGGGTTTTTTTTTTGGTGTTGAGTTTTGTAAGTTGTTTATAAATTTTGGATATTAATCCTTTATCAGATTAATTGGGAAATATATTCTCGCATTCAGTGAGTTGTCTTTTTATTTTATTGATGATTTCCTTTGCTGTGCAAGAATTTTTAGTTTGATGCAGTCCCACTTGTTTATTTTTTTTTTGTTTGTTTCCTTTGCCTAGAGAGATATATCTGTAATATTGCTATGAACTATGTTTGAGATTTTGCTGCCTATGTTTTCTTCCATAATTTTTATGGCTTTAGGTCTAACATTTAAGTCTTTAATCCATTTTGAATTTATTCTCAAATATGGTATAAGAAGGTGATCTAGTTTCATTTTTCTGCACATATCTGTCCAATTTTCCCAACAGTATTTCTTAAATAAACTCTCTTTAGCCCATTGTGTGCACTTGCTTCCTCTGTCAAATATTGACTATAAAGCTGTGAGTTTATTTCTGGGCTCTCTATTCTGTTCCATTGATCTATGTGTCTGTTTTTATGCCAGCACCATGTTGTTTTGGTTACTATGGCCTTATAGTATAGCTTGATATTAGGTAGCATAATTCCTTCAACTTTGGTCTTCTTTCTCAGGATTGCTGTTGCTATGTGAGCTCTTTGTGGTTTTACATAAATTTTTGAAGTATTTGTTCTAGTTCTGTGAAATATGTCATTGGACTATTGGTAAGGATTGAGTTGAATGTTTAGATTGCTTTGGGTTGTATGGATATTTTAATGATGTTAATTCTTCCTACCCATGAACATGATATGTGCTTCTGCCTATGTGTATCTTCTTCTAGTTCTTTCTTCAGTGTCTTATAATTTTCAGTGTACAGGTCTTTTACATCTTTGGTTAGGTTCATTTCTAGGTATTTTATTCTTTTGAAGTAATTGTAAATGGGATGTTTTTTTAAAATTTCCATTTCTGTATTGTTATTGGTGTGTAAGAATGTAACTGATTTATGGATATAAATTTTGTATCCTGTTACTTTGCTGAATTGATTTATTAGTCCTAGTAGTTTTTTTGTTGGAATCTTTGGGATTCTGTAAGTACAGCATCATGTCATCTCCAAACAATGAGAGCTTTACTTCTCCCTTTCCAATCTGGATGCCTTTTATTTCTTCCTCTTGTCTGATTGCTGTGGCTAAGACTTCTAGTACTATGTTGAATAAGAGAGGTGAAAGCAGACATCCTTCTCTTGTTTCCAGTCTTAAGGGGCTTGTAGTTCTTGCCCATTGAGTATGATGCTAGCAGTGGGTGTTCCATATATGGCCTTTATAATATTTAGGACTGTTCCCTCTATTCCTATTTTGCTGAGAATTTTTATCATAAATAGGTGCTGGATTTTATCAAATGCTTTTTCTGCATCTGTTTATATGATCATGCAATTTTTATCCTTCATTTTGTTTATGGGGTGAATCACATTTATTGATTTGGAATGTTATACCAACCCTGCATTCCTGAAATAAATCTCATTTGATCATGGTGTATGATCTTTGTCACACATTGCTGTATTTGGTTTTGTAATTTTTTGTTAAGTATTTTAGCATCTATATTCATCAGGGATATTGGTCTATAATTTTCTTCCTTAGTAGGGTCTTTATGTGGTTTTGGAATTAGGATAATGCTGGCCTTGTAAAATGCACTTGAGAGACTTCCCTCCTCTTGAATATTTGGAAATAGTTTGAGAAAGAGAGCTTCTCAAACTATTCAGAATATTTGATATGATTCATCTGTGAGGACATCCTGTCCAGGGCTTTTGCTTGTCGGGAGTTTTTTGATTACTGCTTCAATTTCACTAGGTGTAAGCTGTCTGTTCAGATTCTCTGATTCTTCCTGATTTGTTTTTGGAAGACTATATTTTTCTAGGAATTTATCCATTTCAACTTTGTTATCAAGTTTGTTGGCATGTAGTTATTTGTAATATTTTCTTACAAGCATTTGTTTTTCTTTGGTGACAGTCATTATTTCTCCTCTTTCATTTTTGATTTTATTTATTTGGGTTCTTTCTCTCTTTTTCTTCATAAGTCTGATTAAAGGTTTGTCAATCTTGTGTATCTTTTCAAAGAACAAGCTCTTGGATTCATTACTTTTCATATCATATTTTTAGAGTTATTTTGTTTATTTCTGTTCTGATCTTTATTATTTCCTTCCTTCTACTCACTTTGGGGCCTTTTGTTGTTCTTTTTCAAGTTCCTTTAAGTGTGTAGTTAGATTGTTTATTTGAGCTATTTCTTGTTTTTTTTATACAGGCTTATACTGCTATGAATTTCCCTCTTAGGATTGCTTTTCCAGCTTCCCAGAGATTTTTGGATTGTTACATTGTCATTTTCATTTATTTCCAGGTATCTTCTGATTTCTTCCTTGATCTTGTTGTGACCAATTCATTGTTTAAAAACATATTATTTAGCTTCCATGTTTTTGTGGGATTTTTCAGTGTGCTTCTTGTGATTGATTTCTAGTTTCATTGCATTGTAGTCAGAGAAGATGCTTGATATATTTCAATCTTCTCAAATTTATTGAGACTTGTTTGTGTACTGACCTGTGGTCTATCCTAGAATAGTTCCATGTGCATTCGAAAAGTATGTATATTCTGCTGCTTTGGAGTGAAATGCTCTGAAGATATCAATTAAATCCATTTGATAACTGCATAGCTTAAGGCCACTATCTCCTTGGCAGTTTTCTGGAAGATCTA
>JAPYXV010002033.1:0-13510 GCA_028533065.1 Trachops cirrhosus | reverse complement strand
GTTTGTTCTATGTCTGTGAAATATGCCATTGGTACATTAATAGGTATTGCATTGAATGTGTAGATTGATGAATAATCTAAAATAAAAAAAAAAAAAAGAATGTGTAGATTGCTTTGGGTAGTATGGACATTTTGATGATGTTAATTCTTCCAGTCCATGAACACAGTATATGTTTCCATTTATTTGTGTCCTCCTTGATTTCTTTCTTCAGTGTTATGTAGCTTTCTGAATAGAGGTCTTTTACCTCTTTGGTTAAGTTTATTCCTAGATATTTTATTTTTCTTTTTGCTATGTCAAATGGGATGTTTTTCTTGATTTCTGCTTCTGCTGTTTCATTGTTGGTGTACAAAAATGCCTTTGATTTCTGAATATTGACTTTGTATCCCACTATTGCCAAATTCACTTATTAGGTTCAGTAGTGTTTTTGGTGGAGTCTAAAGCGTTTTCTATGTATACTTGTCGGGGGGGCTCTACCTGCAGGGCCCCCCTGGCTGCCACAGATGAGAATAAGTCTACCAAGACATGATCTGCTTGTGGGGGAAAGGTGGCCAATCTCTCAAAGAAGAAGGGCCAGAACCTTGTTCCTCAATGAGCTTTTATTGGGTTCACTTGCACAGGATTACAGATAAAACTCATCAATCATTGTCAGGCAGTAAGGATCAAACAATAGATAACAAAGAACTCTGAGGGCCTATTTTGAGTCAGGGTCAGATAGCTAAAGAGCTATAAAGCTTTGAGGAACAAATTTACTTCTTGCTTGGATCCTTATCATTTAATTGAGAGCATTCTAAACAAAGCAGGTTTCACAGGATTTTACATTTTCTTTCTTAGGCCTGATTGCCCAGGGAACCTGCCCTTTCCAGCACAGGGCTGCACCACCCTCTGTCATTGTTTCAGGATTAGGTGGAGCAAGGGAAGTAAGGCAGTCATTGTTTCAGGCTTAGGTGGAGCAAGGGAGGTAAGCCAGCCAAGAGATTAGGAGACTTTTCCCAGACAGAATTGAGGACTCAGGGTTTGTCAAAGCTGAGGGGCAAGGGTCCTTTGCCCCCTTTTGCTGTACCCCCCAAAGTCCTTCCTTGGGGGCCTCCCATGTGATCATGCCTGTCTTAGGTTGTTCCCCCCTTGGGGAATCTTACCTGTTATTGGCTCACCGACCAAGCATTGGGGGCCAGTTATGGAAAGAGGAGCAGAAGCGGCGCTCCTGCCAGGGAGATAAGCTTTTGTCTCCTAGGTGGCTTATGGTCCAAGGTCACTCCCTCAGCCTTATCCTTGGCAGGGGTCACAGCTTCTGAAACCAGGCAGAGCAGTTCCCAACATATACTATCATGTCATCTGCAAACAATAACAGTTTTACTTTCCTCTTTCCAGTTTGGATGTCTTTTATTTCTTTTTCTTGTCTAATCGCTGTGACTAGGACTTCCAATACTATGTCAAATAGAAGTTGTCTGTTCCAGTGATTTTTTCAGAATTTAGTTGTAATTCCAGATTGGTCCTGGTAGGAGGTTAGTATGGCTTCCATTCATTCCTCTGCTACCTTGCCTGTCCTCCTTTCTCTTGCTACTTTTAAGATTATCTCTTTATCTTTAACCTTTGGCATTTTAATTATGATGTATCTTGGAGTGGGCCTCTTTGCATCCATCTTGTTTGGAACTCTGTACTTCCTGGACTTGCATATTTATTTCTTTCACCAAATTAGGGAAGTTTTCTTTCATTATTTTTCAAATAGATTTCCAATTTCTTGCTCTTTCTCTTTTCCTTCTGGCACCCCTGATGCAAATGTTGGACCTCTTAAAGTGGTACCAGAGGCTGCTTATACTAGCCTTATGTTTTTGATTCTTTTATCTTCTTGTTCTGATTGGTTGTTTTTTGCTTCCTATGTTCCAAATCATCTATTTGATTCTTGACTTCATCCACTGTACTGTTGTTTCCCTATAAATTGTTCTTTATTTCAATTAGCATTTCCTTTGTTTTGGACTGGATCTTTTTTAGCTGTTGAGGTCCTCACTAAGTTCCTTGATCATCCTTATAAGCAGTGTTTAGAACTCTGCATCGAGGGTTTCCAGCCAAGATGGAGGCATAGGTAGATACACTGATACACTTTGCCTCCTTGCACAACCAAAAGAAGGACAACAACAAATTTAAAAACAAAAAATTACCAGAACTGTCAGAAAATTGAACTGTATGGAAGACTGAGAACCAAGAAGTTAAACAGGAAATATTCATCCAGACTGGTATGAGGGACAGAGATGGGTAGCCAAGGTGGAGATAACTTATGGCTAGGCAGCAGCTGGAGGATGGGGTGGGCAAGGTGGCGGGTGGCAAACCAGGTGAGGTGACAAGTTGGAGGACTGGGTGATCCCACATTTGCATGTGGATAAACTGGGAGAAACAACTGGGGAGTGAGACAGACCATGCAACCCAGGGTTCCAGCTGGGGGAAAGAAAGCCTCAGAACCTCTGACTGAAAAAAATGATTGAGATTGAGATGGCAGGAGAAACCCCCAGCCTCACAGGAAAGTTTGTTGGAGATACCAAAGTGTCCTAGAATGTACACAAAACTACCCACCTGGGAATCAGCACCAGAAGGGCCCAATCTGCTTGTGGGTAGTGGAGTAAGTGACTGAAAGCCAGCAGAGAGCTGAACAAGCAGCACTTTTTCCTCTCAGATCCTCTTACCACATACAGCACCACAACAAAGTGATGTGGGTTGCCCCGCTGTGGCGAATACCTAAGCCTCTGCCCCTTACTACATAACAGGTACTCCAAGAAAAAAAAATATGGCCCAAATGAAAGTAAAGATCAAACCTCCAAAAAAAGTACAATTAAGTGATGAAGAGATAGCCAACCTATAAGAGGCAGAGTTCAATACAATGGTAATCAGGATACTCACAGAAATGGTTGAGTATGGTCATAAATTAGAGGATAAAGTGAAGGCTATCAACAGTGAAATAAAGGAAAATGTACAGGGAACCAGTAGGGACAGGAAGGAAACTGGGACTCAAATCAACGATTTGGAGCAGAAGGAAGAAATAAACATTCAACCAGAACAAAATGAAGAGTTCAAAAAAATGAGGAGAGGCTTAGGATCCTCTGGGACAACTTTAAATGTTCCAACATTGAATCATAGGGTTACTAGAAGGAGAAGGAGAAGAGCAAGAAATTGAAAACTTATTTGAAGACATAATGAAGGAGAACTTCCCTAATCTGGCAAAGGAAATACACTCCCAGGAAGTCCAGGAAGCTCAGAGAGTCTCAGAAAAATTGGTCCCAGGAAGCACACACCAAGGCACACCATAATTACATTACCCAATACTAAAGATAAGGAATGAATCTTAAAAGCAGCAAGAGAAAAGGAGACAGTTACCTACAAAGGAGTTCCTATAACACTATCAGCTGATTTCTCAAAAGAAACCTTGCAGATAAGAAGGGGCTGGAAAGAAGTATTGAAAGTCATTAAAGGCAAGGATCTATATCCAAGATTACTCTCTCCAGCAAAGCTCTCGTTTAGAATGGAAGAGCAGATAAAGTGCTTCCCAGATAAGGTCAAGTTAAAGGAGTTCATCATCATGAAGCCATTATTATATGAAATGTTAAAGGGACTTACCTAAGAAAAAGAAGATCATAAATACAGACAGTAAATTGACAATGAACTCACAACTGTCAACAACTGAACCTAAAAAAACAAAAACAAATTAAGCAAACTAGAACAGAAACAGATTACAGAAATAGAGATCACATGGAGGGTTATCAGAGGGGAAGGAGATGGAGAGGATTGGAGGGAAAGGTACAGGGAATAAGAAGTGCAAATGGTAGGCACAAAATAGACAGGCGGAGGTTAAGAATAGTATGGGAAATGGGGAAGCCAAAGAACTTATATATATGACCCATGGACATGAACTAAGGTGGTGGAATGACAGTGGGAGGGGGCTACAAGGTAGAGGTGGATAAAGGAGAGAAAAAAATGGGACAACTGTAATAACATAATCAATAAAATATATTTAAAAAACAACTCTGTAGTTTGCTAATCTACATTTTGTTTAGCCCTTTTTCTGGAGTTTTGATCTATTCTTTCATTTGGGCCATGTCTCCTTGTTTTGGCGGTGTCTGTGTGTTTCTATGTATTAGGTAGAGCTGCTTTGACTCTGTGTCTTGGTAGTGTGGCCTAATATAGTAGGTATCCTCTAGGTTCCAGTGGCACAGCCTCCCCTATCACCCAAGCTGGGTACTCGAGGTCTGCCCTTCTTGTGGACTGAATATACCATCCTCGTGTAGTTGAGTCTTGGTTACTGTTGGGAGAACATTGGGAGGAATTTACTGAAGCCAGTCAGTTGCATGGATTGGCTGTGACCACTGACCACAAACTTCTGCCCTCCATGGAGTTTCAGCTGTGCAGGGACAGGGTGATGGTGCTTCAGTGTGGCCTGTAGCTGTCTACTGGGTTCGTAGGCCCTGGGGTTTCCCAGGTGGTGCTGGCCATTTCAGCCCAACCTATGTTTTGCCCAGGGCACCCTGCCTAATTTATAAAGCAATCTGAGATGGCTGTTACTTGTGGTAGGCTTGGAGATTCCCAGGTGGGGCCAAGCTATGAATCTAGGCTGGATGCTGTTAGTACTGGGCCTGGGGCCACTTAGTAAGAGATAAGGTGGCTTGGGGGCTCACTGAGGCCAGCTGTTGCTTGTTTGCAGGGATTTAGGAAGATATGGAGCATGAACCAATACCAGCCTTTCATATGGAAAAGCCACTGTTAACAGACATAAATTGAGTGGGACATACCCTCAGGGGATCTCCAGAGCAGTGGCAAACAGTGTTAAACAGGTTGATAGAGTCTCAAATATGGAACCTGCCTCCTGACTCTGTGGCTCTGCCTGCCTTTCTGCCTGGGAGAAAGCTGTCTCTCAGCTCTCACCTTGATGCATCCCTTCAGTTCCTCCCTGTATACCACTGGTGACTTTCAAGCTGCTTCCCTGGTGCTGGAGTTCGAAGGGAATAAGTTTGTGTGCAGGTTCTTTTAGGGAAACTGCTTGGGACTCAAGAAGTTTCTTCCACCAACTCAATTCCTACTGGTTTATGCAACCAGAAGTTATGGGGATTTATATTCCTGGCACTGGAACCCTGGGTGGGGGTGCCTGGTGTAGGGCTGAAACTCCTCGTCCCTGAGATGTCCCTGCTGAATTTTTATCCACCACACATGGATGTGGGACCAGCTTGTTCCATGTCTCTGCCCCTTCTAGCAGTCTGGACGGATGTGGTTTCTTTAATTCCATAGTTGTCAGACTTCCATTCAATTCTATTTCTGATGGTTTTGAGTGATGGTTATTCTATAATTTAGTTGTAATTTTGATGTGGTTGTGAGAGGAGCTGGCCTGTGTTTACTTAGGCTGCCATCTTGACTAGAAGTCTCGCCTTTCTCTTTTTCATTTTTTCATATATCACAAGCATCATTTGCCAGATAAAAAATGGAAGTACAACGAGGATAAATAACTCACTCATAGTTAGAAAGAATGGATGAGAGTGATGAGATCAGAATTGATAGCTCTTGAGTTCTGGTCTGTGAATGCTTTTCTCTTTGTCTTTTAAAATGTGGCAGATTTAACATGGAGCTAAGGAAGCATAAGCTGCAGGCCTCCTCTGTTGCATGAGCCCCTTCCAAAGCCCAGAACCTAATTTTGTTAATGTGTAATTTTTAATTTTTGTCTTTTAAAGAAGACTCCCTCACCCCCATTTATATGAATCTCATGCCCCACAAAACCTAGATCCATCCCTTACCCTCCTCCAAACTCTAACTTTGCTCTGATTCTGCACAGCTGATCACTACCCCGGTGTTCTTTGAAATCTGACTTTGCAGTTTTTGCGTTTCCTAATCTATCCAGCCTTCCTCTACGTGCTAATACTCCACCAAATCTTTTCCCTAGTCTCAAAAATTCCAAAAAGCAGTTCAAGTAATCATATGATAATGTTCAAATACAGATTGTGATATATAACTTTCCTTAGTCTCTAGTTACAAGGATATTCTGAATTTCCTATGTTTTAAGTCTGGATTTAGAGAGGATTTTATTTAATCTGAAGACAGGTGTGTTTTTCTCTCTAATAATTAGGTCTCACATATAATGAGAAGCATATTTCATCTTTAGTAAAAATACCTTAACTGACCTGGATTATTGTCATGAACATAAAATTAATTCCATCTAAGAACCAAGTAGGAAATGTGGAGGCTCTGCAGGAAATGTGGAGGGCATCAGATAGCCATGATGTTTTAGCTTTTAATTGCCCTCCAGGTCCAGGTCAGCATTGTATTTTTCAAAATGATTTCCAAAATTCATCGGAAGCACAGAGCTATCTTTTCTGTCTTAACCATTTTCTCTAAATGTCCCCCAGCATTTTGGAATCTGGTTGTTCTCTAAATGTTGAAAATTTATCAGGGTAAAGTGCCTTTTCTTTCTCCTTACTTACTCATATTTTTCAGCCTCTAAAAATAATGCACACTATAGCAGCAGCTGAGAGCACAAATAAAAATACAATAATAAATGAGTTGGAGCTCAAACAAAACATTCCAGTCAAGTTCTTGCATCCCCTATGTTTGCTTTGGCAGAGTTTATTTTATTGCTGGGCCAGCTGGTGGAAGGCTCCAGGCAAATAAGGAAAGCGAGTTGCTGGAGACATAGTTTTGCTCTTATCTGCTCCTGCAGGTGCGGGGTCAGTATCAGGAACATACTAGGTGCTTAGTAAATGTCTGCTGAGTTCATTGCCAATACCAGAAATCTAGAGTGGAAGCAGTTAAAGAAAATAATAGTGACATTCACTATTTATTGTGTACCTACTATGTGCTCAAGCATATGTGCCATGTTCTACATGTACTGTATGCAAGGGTACTGGACATTTGATTGAGCTATTTTGATGTTGTTATTTTGATATCGCTGTTTAGAGGTTATGAACATTTAAATAAACAAAACATGATTTTTTTCAGCTTTATTTATTATCAGGTCATTGACACTCTATCTCTGAGCCACAGACCATTACCAACTTCCAACTCTGAGGCAGGGCTCAGACAGGGATGATGGAGAGGCATCTTCTCACTCAAATGTACATAGAAGTGGAATTCATATGATTACCACACTTGCTAAGCACAAAAAACCTGTTATGTCATTCTCATCTGAAAAAGGCATCTTCTAATTCTCTGAGAATTTGCTTGAGGGTATCTTACAGTCTTAGATTTCTTCCTGAACATTCAGTGGTCATGCTCAATGAGTTTTAATTGGTAAGCACATATGCCTACTTAATAATAAAGCTTTTCCATTTCCAGTTGAAAAAACTAGAGCAGTGAATCTCAGTGCTCCCAGAGGGCTATATTAGAATACACATTTTAAAAAGGGATATTCAGTATGTAATATAATTTCATCTCTATAAAAAGATAAAAATGATCATTAAAAACATCAACTACATAAAAGTTAATAAAATAGAAAGTAAAAGTCCACTATAGTTAGAGTGGGGGTTCAGGATGGAGCAACAGGCAGTGATAGCTGTACTTACTACTTGGTGACAAAAAGCAACAACAAAGCAGTGATTTTCTACATCAAAACAGGTATAGCAAAAATTCTTACTTTAGTCTCTGCAAGTTGGATGTCACATACCTATTTTGTAGACCTTTTTCAAGGTTACACAGCTTTGTAAGCATCTGAGCCAAGTCTGCCTGACTCACAGACTGTGCCTTTTCAACTATGCTTTCTGTGCCATGTAGGACATCCAAAATAAAGTGACCAAGGCAATTGCAGCTGACTGTAGGCAGCTTCTGGTACAAAGTTCTGGGTATTGAACATTGTTGGCTAACAGCCCCAGCTGTGCTGCCTGGGGCATGAGGTAGGTTTAGATAACATTTAGATCTTACAAGTCAAAGATATCCTCAGCCCTTTCAGGGGTTCTGGTGGCTGCTCCTGGTGTTTGGTGGGGGAGCATTTGACACGTTGGCTGATATGTAATGGTTCTGTCTCCTCATCGAAGGGTCAAATGGATCTGCTGTAACACACTGTTTTATTTTTTCATAGGACTTATCATTATGTAAAAGTGTCCTTAGTTTTTGGGTTTATTTACTTACTGTCTTTGTCCCCTCACTAAAATATAAGCTATCTGAATGCAGGTAGCATGTCATTTTTTGTTTCATGCTGTAGCTTTGTTTCAAGGTGTAGCTTCCAGCACCTTGGTCAGCAAGTCTTGGAAAACAACTGTTAAATGAGTGCTGCTCTGAGCACTTCTTTCCTGTTTTCCCATGGAGAGGTGGGTGGCCAAAGGTCTTGAGTCTGGTGTATAGAGCCAGTGAGAACTCTGAGTCTTGCAGATGCTGATTAAGGTGGAGACAAGGGTCTAGTCCTGCTGGAAAAGTTTTATAAAGTACCAGGAGGAGAGCTAGGTCAGGAAAGATTTGGAGCTCATCTTGATGGGAGGCTGCCAGGCTAGGAAGTTAGGACAAGATGTGGATCGTGAAGCTAACAGGAGATTCCAGAAGCCAGAAAGCAGGTCAGTGTAGAACATAGTGCTTGTGAGTATAGGCTTCTGAGCTGGGTCTGACTCCAGCTCTACCCTGGACTGTGTGACCTTGGCCAAGTTACTCAATGCGCCTAAAGAGTTTTTTTATGCTTATCTATCAAATAAGGTTAATAATAGCACCCATGAAATTATACTATGAAAACTTAGCAAATTAAATCTTGCACAGGGACCACACAATAAATGTTAGTTCTAATTAGTAAGCTACACAGTTGGTCAGTAGGGAAACACAGGACAGCATAGTTGGAGAGCAAGTCTTGTGATTTGTGTACTTACGGAGGGAATAACTGAGAGTTATATCTCTGCCTATTTATTGACAGATGCAGGACTTGCCATTTTACACTTGGTCTATGGCCTGAAACAGAGTTAGGACGAGGGAGTGAGCCTTGTAGTGGTGGCAGAATCCTGTGAGCTTTACCTGTAAGCCCAGGGAAGGCCAGAAAGTCCCACGCAAGCAGAGTGAGTGTACCTCTTATGCTTACAAAGCAGAATAAATAAGAAGTTCGGGAGCACAAAAGCAGAATTCTAAGAAATACTCCTGCTCCGATATCTCTTTAATTAGAGAAAGGGAAAAGGAAATGTCCAGAGTCCAGTCTTTCCAGTGGAGAGTGTGTGATTTTCCTTCCATGAAGAAAGAGGTGGTTGCTTTGCTTTAAGAATCTCTGGGATTTGGAGGAACATTTGTCTGGCACTGTGCTCCCAATATATCACCCACTAGCTACACATGGCTACTGAGCCCTAGAAATGTAGCTGGTTCACATAGAAATATACTATAAACTTGAAATACACCCTGGATTTTGAGAACTAAATACCAAAAAAGGATAGACTGTACTTCATTACTAAATTTTTATATTGATTACACACTGAAGTGATAACTAAATTTTACATACGTTAGGTTAAACAAAATATATTGTTAAAACTGATTCCATTGTTTCTTTTTCTTTAATGTAGCTACTATGAAATTTGATGTTACATATGTGAATTGAATCTGTGGTTTGCACTACTTTCTAATGGGACAGTGTTGGTCTAGCATCTGTACCTCACAGAGTCAGCATGTCTGAGAACTAAAAGGGTTCTCTTCTTTATCACACAGTCTTCAGTGCTTGCTCTTCAGCTATGAGGCTCCTCTCGACTTAATAGATTAGGTTGGCCCTACAGTGATGAGTCCTAGGTTTGTGATTTAGGAGCTTACAACAAGCACAGGCTTGTCTAATCTTGGACAACTTTATTAAGAGTTCATTTAAGTTAATGTTAGCTTTTCTTTTTTAATTTTTTTTTATTGTTCAAGTACAGTATTCTGCCTTTTTCTCCCACCCCAGCCCAACATCCTAGCCCTCCCCACCTCCCTCCCCTGTTTCCACCCCACCCTATTATTGTCCACGTGTCCTTTATAATTGTTCCTGAAAACCCTTTACCCTTGTCCCCTGAAATTCCCTCCACTCTCCCCTCTGGTCACTGTCAGCCTGTTCTTAACTTCAGTGTCTTTGGTTATATTTTGTTTGTTTCTTTGTTTGTTTTGTTGATTAGGTTCCTGTTAAAGGTGAGATCATATGGTATTTGTCTTTCACCACCTGATTTTGCTTAGCATAATGCTTTCCAGTTCCATCCATGCTGTCACATAGGGTAGGAGCTCCTTCTTTCTTTCTGCTGCATAAAATTCCATTTTGTAAATGTATCATAGTTTTTTGATCCATTCATGTACTGATGGGCACTTAGGTTGCTTCCAGCACTTGGCTATTGTAAATTGTGCTGCTATGAACATTGGGGTGCATAGGTTCTTTTGGATTGGTGTTTCAGGGTTCTTAGGGTATAATCCCAGCAGTGGAATTTCCAGGTCAAAAGGCAGTTCCATTTTTAGTTTTCTGAGGAAATTCCATACTGTTTTCCACAGTAGCTGCACCAGTCTGCATTCCTTTCAACAGTGTACTAGGGTTCCTTTTTCTCCACCACTTGTTATTTGTTTATGATGGCCATTCTTACTGGTGTGAAGTGGTATCTCATTGTGGTTTTAATTTGCATCTCTCTGATGGCTAGTGGTGCTGCCAGGTGGAGAAAGACAAATACCATACGATCTCACCTATAAGTGGAACCTAATCAACAAAACAAACAAGCATGCAAAATATAACCTGAGACCTTGAAATAAAGAACAAACCAAAAGTAACCAAAGGGAAGGTGGGAGGGGATAATGGGAAAAGGGGGAAGGGTTTTCAGAAACATCTATAAACCACACATGGACAAAACCAAAGGGGGGTAAGATCAAGGGTGGGAAGTGGGGATGGCTAGAGTTGGGGCAGGGGTTGGTGGGGAGAAAATGGAGACAACTGTACTTGAAAAACACTTTTTAAAAAAGTAAAAAAAAAAGAGCTCATTAGCTTCTTTTCTCTATTAAACCTTGTGTTAATATAAATCCAGTTCTTAATAATACACTTGAATGAGTGGAATTATGTGTTTTGGGGTAGAATAAAGGCTTAAGTGTTCACTGTTGGATGCCTACAAGGGTTCATTTCCTCCTCCTCCATCATTATAAAACTCTTTTTATTTGCTATTTATTTTATTTGTTCACTACTTATCCCTCAGGTAAAGTGAGGCAAATTTTAGCTCTAGCCATCATCCTAACTGGTCTAAGAATAATCTCACGTCTTTTGCTTGTGATTGGTTCAGGGAATTGTCATGTGACCCAGGTAAACCCGATGAAATAAAAGGAGAAATTTTCTGGAGTTTCAATCAATCTTTTTTTCTAAATTTGATGTGCATAAATATAAGGACTAGCAGTGTGAAGATAAACCTAATCAGAGAAGGGCAAATTTTAGAGAAGAGCAGGGGAAAAGAGAAAAGGATCATCGATAAAGCAAGCCCTGAAGCTCACCTTGTGTCTTGACTTTTAGAACTGGTAGCTGATAATCTTCCCTTTAGCTTAAGCAACTTTGAATTGGGGTTTTGGTACTTGTGGCTGAAAGTAGGCTTCATGATATACATAGCAAGAAACTTGCAGTGCGTAAATGTTTGGCTCATTACATCTTGTCTCCAAACATTTCATTTGTTTATAAAATAAAAGTTGGAGCCACTGCAGAAGTGAAAAGAAGAATCTGTCTTTTCAAGGGTCTTATATTAGAAGTTTGTGCTTGCATATTTAGCTGTCACTGGCAGACCTCTTGATGGCTGGGAGGTATAGTTTTTAGAACCAGATCCTTAGTAGCCTTAAATCTGACTGCAGATGCTAACTGTACCTGTCAGTTCACAAGCCCTGAGCTAGAGGTGTGCTAGGAGGGAGGGGATGAGAGTGAGAATGAGGAACAAGGATCAAGGGCACAGTACTCAGGAGGGTCAACAACCTGTGAAATGAATCCTATTGAATTTACTCAGGGTGAAAGAAATGAGTGGGTTCACAGTTTCATCTTCTTGACATAACGGCTGCAAAATAAGCAAAGAAAACCAACATTTATAAATAACTACTATTTTATTTTATTTTATTTTATTTTATTTTCTGGAGTTTTGATCTATTCCTCCACTTGGGCTGTGTTTCTTTGTCTCCTTGTTTTGACAGCTGCCCTGTGTTTATTTCTATTTATTAGGTAGAGCTGCTTTGTTCCATGTCTTTGTAGTGTGGCCTAATGTAGTAGGTGTTCTGTAGGTTCCAGTGGCACAGTCTCCCCTATCACACAAGCTGGGTACTCAAGGTGTGCCCTTTGTGTGGGCTGAATTGGGCCTTGGTTGCTCAAGTTGGCAGATCAATGGGAGGGTCTGGGATTTACCCAGACCAGTCAACTGCAAGGACTGGTAGTGACCACTGACCACTAACCTCTGCCCTCCATGAAGGACCAGCTGTGCAGGGGCAGGGTGGTGGTGTTTCGACATGGTCTGTAGCTGTCTACTGGGTGCGTTGTTGGCCCTGGGGTTTCCCTGGTGGTTCAGGCCAAGGTCAGTTCCCATCTGTGTTTTGCCCCAGGGCATTCCGTCTGAACTGTAAAGCAATCCGAGATGGCTGCTACTGGTGCTGGACTTGGAGATTCCTAGGTGAAGTCAAGCTGTGACTCTAATTTGGTTGCCACGAGGGCTCACTGAAGTCAGCTGTTGCTTATTTGATAGGATATAGGAGTTAAGACCAGCCATTGTTATGGAAAAGCAGCTTGGGTGAGCCCATGGGTTGTGTAGGGTAGAGCTCCTGTGGATCTCCAAGGTGGGTTCACACAGTGTTAGCCAGGTTGATGGAGACTGAGATATGGCACCAGCCTACTGCATCTATTGGAGGAGGGCTCAGCAAAGGGGCAATGGCTTCTGCTCACCCTGATACCAGACACTTCATTCTCTCCTCGTATATCACTGGTGCCTTTCAAGGTGCCACCCTGGTGCTGGAGCTCAGGAAGAGTGAGTCTGTTAGGTGAGTCCCTGTGTGCATTCTCCAAGAGGAACTGCTTGGGGCTCCAGCAACCTCCTCCACTGACTCAATCCCCATGGGTTTTCACAGCCAAAAGTTGTGGGGAGTTATCTTCTTGGCACTGGAATCCTTAGTTGGGAGACCTGGTGTGGGTTGGAACTGCTTGCTTCAGAGATATCCTTCCCAAAGTTTTACACCACACATGGATGTGGGACCAGCCTGTTCTACATCTGTGCCCCTCCTATCAGTCTGGATGGATGTGGTTTCTTTAATTCCATAGTTGTCAGACTTCCATTCAACTTGATTCCAATGGTTCTGCATGATGGTTGCTCTGTATTTTAGTTGTAATTTTTTTATTTGTCATACAGGGCTTTTAATTCTTTTTTTAATATATTTTATTGATTATGCTATTAAAGTTGTCCCATTTCCCCCCCCTTCATTTTCATCCACCCTGCACATCCTCTCCCACCCACATTCCCCCCCTTTAGTTCATGTCCATGTGTCATAAGTTCTTTAGCTTCTACATTTCCCCTACTATTCTTGCCCTCCCCCTGTCTATTTTCTACCATCTATGCTACTTATTCTCTGTACATTTTCCCCC
>JAPYXV010002032.1:0-13511 GCA_028533065.1 Trachops cirrhosus | reverse complement strand
TTTTTTCTTTTTATTATGGATATTTGTGATTTTTTATCTTCCATGTGCTTCCTTTCCTACTGTAAACTTTAACATATTTGTCATAAGCTTAAAAACATTATTATAAGTCATTCAATTACATTCCGCTCCATCTACTCAAATTTATACTTTCAATAGGATTGCTAAACTGAAAAAAATCAAACTGATATTTCTTTAATCTCAAAGTTTATCAAAGAAAGTCATGATCATGGATATGTGATATTTAGGTATGCAATAAAGGGAACAATACCCACCAAATTTGTAGCATGCTGAGGATGAGATTGTTTCCCTGAATTAATTGTTTTTCAAGGTGATATTGAAATCGATGATTGATTGATTGATTGATTTTATGTAGTAAAATTTCAATATCCTAAAAGAGAGAACAAGAATAAGGATTAGAGTAGAAATCGGGAATCTTTAACAAACTATGTATTTTAAAAATATATATTGTGATTACAGTTTGCTTCGCTGCCTTCTTTCAGTGTTAAAATTGCCACCCCTTATCAAATTGAAATAGCTTATTTTTTTAGCAATGTTCTATTGTGATTCATTACAAATTCATATTAACTCCCATTTTATAAAAATTAAAAAAACTGTCACGATCACACTAAATAAAAGTTTCTAACCGCACTGCAGTGAAACCTGGTAGCAACCTCTGAGCTTTAGATCAGAGCAGACTGTGTCTTTTTCAAAGATACCGAAGCCCTTTACTTGTCCTCTCAGTCAGGTTACTTATAACTAAATTTGGAAGCATAATTGCCTTAAAAATTCCCCCATGAGAGAGAATCCCAGGCTTACCAGCCAAAAATTGGAGATACAGAGATTAGAGCTAGCAAAATGCATTCCCATTGGTACCTCTGTGCCTATAGGGAAGAGAGCTGTTTTTAAGCACAGTGTCTGACACTAGAAATTAAGCCTTATTAATATACTGAGTCTACTCCTTACTTTGCTTCTCCTCCATGTTTTACTGAACTTTGTTTGCTTTGGAAATTCTGTTTAAGTTGACTCTCTGCAGATTCACCAAAGAGAAATAGCTCCTCAGATAATTAGATTGTCTATTTTCAAGGCAAGCAGGAAAAATAATAAGTTATTTCTCCGCTGCACTTTTTGTTTGTGCTCAATAATTTTTATGGAGTTAATTTAAATTTAACAGGCTTTATGTGAACTTGCTTCTGGAAGATTTACTGCATCTTATGTGAAAACGGTCAGCATCTGACATTTTAGAATTACCCACCTATTTATGGGATCATACTGCATTCTGTTCTTGAAAGAGCAAGTCAATTTTCGGCATAGATTTCTTTTTGTCATTTTTCTTCTTTGCCTGTTTTTGTGAAAGCTAGCTCCAGGGTAAGACAGTGGGAAGAGATGGAGTGTAGATGATAGGATCCAACTGTGGCTTGCTCAAGGAGGTGCTCTGGACCCTAAACTCCTAGTGGAAAGAAGAAACTTTAAAAATGCAATCTAATAATTTATTTAATTTAAAAATGTGATCACATATTTTAAAAGTAAAAATAAATGTTTACTTGATACCTAGCTTATCTATGGTCCTTGGGGGACTCACTAAAGGACCAATTGCTGGGACCCGATCCAAGCTTATGGTTGTCTGGTGGGGCCTCCAAGTCATTCTGGTACACACTAAATTCTGAGGATGGCTGTTACTGAAAATAAGGATTTACATCCCAGCTGAATTTGGATCCAGGTCATCATCATTCCAATGGCTTTTATTTTAGTCAACTGATGTCTCAAACTAGAGCTTAGGCCACACTAAGAATGACCTAAGAGACCAGTTATGTCTTTCAAAGTACTTGAACACTTCTATGTCTATCCATATCTTGGAGTTGGGGTTGGGAGTAAACCCACGTCCACTGGCAAAGGTTAAGGCAACATTTGTCCCCATGACTCATACATGCAAAGCATTTCAGCTACTATTTTAGTTTCATAGCCTTGGTGGCTCAGAAACCAAAAATCAGTGAGGGCCATTCTTTTATTTCACAGATAAAATCCACTGAAGTTCAGGATTCCCAGGAAAGAAAAACCATAAAAGACTGTAATGCTAAAATGTGTCATCATGTGTAATTGCAAAATTTGAAGTGCCTAAGTGAAACTACTCCCCAAATGGAAGAGGAATGCCCCCCAAATCAGGATGCACCATTTAATCGAGAAAATTAACTGAAAGGTGGATTTACTTTTTATAGTAGTTACTCAAACCAGTTTTCCAGTAAGATGGCTGATGGAAAGTTTACTCTTGCAGCTATGGTAAGAAAGTGCTCTTTGTTAAACTTTGTCATTAAAAACTCAGGGGGGCACTGTAGGGTAACAGAGATCAAGGAACCTTGGATTCCAGACTTGAAATCCATGCTCTGGAAGAAAGGGTGGGCAAGTCATTCACCTTGAAAGTGAATATGTTGGACTAGATCGGATGTCAGCAAGTATGACCCCCCAGGCTTGCCACCTGTTTTGTGTATGGTCTGAGAGCTAAGGGTGTTTTTTATAGATGACATTTGTAATCAATTTGATAATAGGAAATACTTTTCCAACCCCAATTAAGTGAAATGTTATCTCTTCAAATAAGAATTCCATTCTTTCTTCTCATTAGTAACTCAGAATTATTTTTAAAAAGTACTTAATTGCTATTATATTTTGAATTTTACCAGTAAATTTTTTTGCAGAAATTAGTTAGACTACCTTGTAATGCAAATACCTGCTAAATACCCTTGGTCTTCCTCTTGGCCTGCAAAGCCTAAATTACCGGTGTTCACTATCTGGCTCTTTACAGAAATGTTGGCACCCCTTGGATTAGGTGATCTTTAAGTTCCTTTAAAAAAACCCAATTCTTATGTTTTCTTAAGACATCAGTTAAAACCAGTTATGAAATGTGAATGACTGGGACAGTGTGGCTTTCCCAGTGCTTGGCTCTATTTTGCTACATGGGAATGAAATAGAATCAGATGGGCCCAAAGCAGAGCCTCCTTTCCTTGTAACAGTTGTTCATTTTTACCCTGTACATTCCCAAAGCCAGAGAATAGGTCTGTCAGTATGGTAATTCAAGCTACTGCCCGGGCTGGTAAACCAACCCTCCCTTGGGCAAATCCTTAACCTCTCTGCCTCAGTTTTCCCATCTGTCCTATGGGGAGCCGTTCATGTTCACAGCTTCTTCGAAGGTGGCTGAGGACTGGACACTTTAACAAAAATAAATAATGGCCAATGACTTTGGTATTTCTAAAATAGATTCCTAAGCATACTGACAATACTAAACAACTACACCACAGACAGAGCTCCTATAGTGCCCATCCTGTCCCCCTGAGAGGGGGAGACACAGAGGCCCCCCAGAGCCAAGTGTGTCCTGAGGATGAGTTTGCACAGAAGGCTCAAATTTCCCTGGGAGAGCCACTTGGAATTTCAGCTTCGACCTACTGCAGAATCCATACTGAAATGCAAATTTGTTACCTAGGAAGGTAATTTTTAACCATTTAATACCTATTTCTTTGTACTTCAGCTCAAATTAGTTTTTTGTTTTTTTTTTTAAATTAGCTAGCTAGCTGGGTGAGAGCAGTCTTGACTAGAAGTGAGTCAGAGTCTCTGAGGTGGGCTCAGGGTAAGCTTTGAATAAAGGCCCTCGGGTGGGGGTGGCACACCCCCACCACTGTCAGCTCCAGCATTTACCCAGAGTGCCCCAGCACACACGTGCCCACGGAGACTTAGAAGTCCAGGATCTAGGGTAGCATTGCCCAATAGAGATAGAACGCACCCTACATGGATAATTTTAAGGTTTTTAGTAGCCACATTAAAAAAATAAGATTAAAAAAGTGAAATTAAATTTAATGATATTTTATTTAACTCACTATTGTGTCCAAAATACAAACTAAATTGGTCTAAAAGTAAACTATAAAGACAGGTTATTGTCAGTCTTTCTGTATTTATTTTAAGAAAAGAAAAATGACTATAACATCTGTATAGGCCATGTTTTCAGAGTAGATTTAACTAGTTCCTTAAATTGGGCCCTGCACCTCACGTAAGTCATCTATGCAACAAAAAATCCGGAAGATAGTACATAACCTTACCAACATTTTTGTTTCTGTTTTTAACCCAAAGTAATTATGTTTAAGTATTCCACCAAGAAACTTCTACAGAAGACTACCCTAAAAGACAAGGTTGGGCAAAATTAGGTTCACAGTTGTATGGAAAATAAAAGTTAATAAATGATAATACAATAATAAACTCTGTTTCGCATACTCACGATTATAACCCTTTTGCCCCACCCTGCACAGCTGCCTTAGGGTTAGGGTGAGTCAATGAAGGAAAAGAGGGTTTTTTCCCCTCCTCATCCTTATTTATTTTTTCTATTATTTAAAGTCAGCCAAAAGAACTGAGGCAAAGCTAGAGGAAATGAATTCAAAGTGTGCCTTGCACGTGTGAACAAATCTTCCCACAATGGCACGTATTAAGGCCGAGTGAGACACTCCTTTATACTGTCCCTCATCTAGAGAACCCTCACCAGCAAGACAGCAGAAGGAAGGTATCTCTTGGGTGTGTCATTTGGCACTCTACAAGCCAGCTTACCAAGTCATTATCATTCAGAAATACAGTGTGACTGTTCTCACCCACAAGAGAAGGATAGAGAATCATAACACATGTCGATGCTTGCTATTCCAAAGACACCTTTCACTGGGATTGTCTTTAAAATGGAAGCTGCAGTAAAAATTTTAAGATGCAAAGAAGGGTGAATAAATATGGGATGTGCTTACACATTCATACACCAAATGCTTGAAGGTTGTGAACCACGCAGGCAGAGCAAAGAAATGTACCGAACCGTCAATTTAGCAGGTCATTTTGAACTGTAGGTAGCAAAATGGCTGTGTGCATGAAAAACTACTGCTATACTTTCAGAGATCCTTTCTAAGAATCCTGAAATATTAATAACATGGTCTTAATGTAGCTGAAGACAAAAAAACTGTGTTAAGGGTAGCAAGATTTGCCCAGAATAGCACAATGACAAGTTTGTGCTTTCAGCTTGTGCTTATAAAAGCAAGAGGGAAAGAGGATACAAATACTTGGTGTGTTTAAAGAGCAGCAGCCTTCAATTTCACGAATAGGTGTAAAACCGCATTCTCCAAATGAATTCACATGTACATGTTCTTGATAACAGACTAATAGGAGCTTCAAGGCCATGTAGAAAAATATATATATTTATAAAGTTCCAAATTCATTTTTTCTTAAATGTACATGTGTGTACACACACACACACACACACACACACATACATAACTAATTTTTGAACTTTAAAACATTCAAGGCATCCTCCAATTTGATTTTTCTGAACTCTGAATTTAATTCTTTAAGTGGAGATAGACCTACTGGAATAGAAGTTAAAGAATTAGCAATGCCCCCCACCCTTCCCTTTTTTTCTCATGAGCTTTTGAATGAGCTGCATTGTCACTCTTTTGCTGCCATTGTGAGTTTTTAGATTTTGATGCCTGAAATGGGGGTGTGCAAGGATCAGTCAGGAACAGGGAGAGTTTCCCTTCCACATCTCGATGTGAAAACATTAAAGCCATGCATGCTTTTTTGGCTGTCCTAGCACTGAGTGACAGGTTGCTTTTGTGGGCTGTGACTGAGTGAGTGATAGAGAGGACCCGATGGGTTTGCTCCAAGTTCACGGACTCGTGGCGTGGGATGCACAAGCCTGACCCTCGGTGCTTCTTCCTGCCAAAGCTGGGGTTTCTGATTTTAATCCAAGCCCTAAGGCCACCATAAGCATGACCAAAAAGTACCTTGCATGTTGAACCCCATCTAATTATGTGAAGCATATAAACTCGAGACACATAAATCTCAGTCATCGGAGCGATTTGTTTTTCTAAGATGCTCCGGTCCAATGAGAGATGAAAGCAAATAAGGGAGAGATTGATCTCTGAGCGCTTTTATTGTCGGTGCGCCACACGTCATAAACTTCGGGCTCATTAAAGGAAATTCCATAAACAACTTTAGTTAATAGTGGAGAAGGAACTGTGTGCCTTTCTGGAGCTTCTGCTAAACTCCCTTTCCGTCTGTGATTATAAGAGCATGATTAAGGAAATACCAACAGGATGTGCAAGGGGGAGGAACAGACTTCGACTGGAAGCCATACAAATGGTTGATGGATGAGTAATGAGTCAAGGGAGTGTGGCCACATCTACCCAGAGAATCACGCAGTTCTGTGGCTCTCTTTGTCTCTATGCACTCGAATAAAATCTGCCGGCTTGCTGGCATGGTTTGTCTCGTTTGGGGGGTCAGGCTGATGGAAAAGTGCCTGATAGGTTCTTCTCCCAGCTGATATTGTTGATAGTATAGAAACATCTAAGGACGTGATAAGTGGAAAGAATTGAGAGTGAGTCATACTGGAAAGATTGTGGTTAACTGTCACTTTATTTTTTACCTCGGGTCTTATGAAATGACTTTATGTTTAATGGCCTTGTCACGGGGGGTTTAATATTGATGGTGTTGGTCAATTTTTATTTCAGATTGAGACAGATTTGGGAGGTGATCATGAAGGGCAGGGGCAGAAAAAAGAGGAGCAAACCTCTATTAATTATTTTTTATTGTGAGGTTTCCCAGAATTAGTGGTTTTTTCCACATTAGTGAAAGCGGCCTTCGGTGTCAGTGTGATGATGTTTGGGAAGATGAAGTCATGGAAAGTGTGTCAGGTGCACAAGGAAATGTGTGGCCCGTGTTCTCTGCACCAGCCACTTGGGGGTGTGTGCGGACGGTGGGCGGGGGGTGTTGAAAACCTGGAGGGGGGAAACAGGAGGGTTTTATTAATTAGAAAATAAACTCAAACTATCTGCTGATCTTAAAAAAGTTTTCAGCATACTACATTCCAGATCCTACTATGGATAGTTTCTAGACCTTTCCCCTGAAATTGTGACTCATGTCTTAACGACTCTTCTTTTCTGTTTGGTTATTTTTGTTGGTCTTTCCCTTGGGTCCTGTCTGTAGCTGTAATTAGAAAATAAGCCGCAACCCATTTTTTTTTGTTAGCACTTGGATACACTTCCAACTGGTTGGTTCAAGACCACGCTCTCAGATTCCATAGCGTGTGGCACAGAGTAAAGGCTTTGGGGGCAGCACAGTTGGGGTCAGAGCTGGTCCCTGACATTTACCAGATGCAGGCTAGGTACTGGCAGTTTACTGCTCAAAGCTGGCATTCCTCATTTCCAAGGTGAGGCTAATAACAGTGCCTACAGAAAAGGGGTGCCATAAGGACCGAACATCAGGCACGTCAGCGGGGTCCTGGCACACGGGAAACACGTGGGAAACTCTGCCCGTGATTTTGTTGATACCATCGGTTTTAAGAAATTCTTTTCCACGGGGCTGCTTTGCCCTCTAACCAGAAACATTAGTGTCCCTTAAGGAGTGACTGTCATCCACAAATGTTTCTGGTTGCTTTACCTGCATCTCAAGCCATTTTTGATTAGCAAACATGTCTCCCTTATTCCGAATCAAGGAGGTGATGTTATGCTTTTCTGTATTAGCAGTGGTTTATATTGGTTTGTTCCTTCTTCTTTCCTTCAGCCTGCAAAATCGGATATTACAAAGCCCTCTCCACGGATGCCACCTGTGCCAAGTGCCCACCCCACAGCTACTCTGTCTGGGAAGGAGCCACATCGTGCACCTGCGACCGAGGCTTTTTCAGAGCTGACAACGATGCTGCCTCAATGCCCTGCACCCGTAAGTTGTGTGCTTGTCACTGGTTTCTATGATGCCAGCAGCTTTCATTACCACCTGGTGAAGCAGCGCCAGGCCTTTTCTCCAGATAACTGTGCAGGGAGCAAATGACATCAAACAAGCATCTTTTCTCAATCGTAGCAGAGAAAATGATTATGAAAAGAAGGGATCTTTCTCACTGTTCTGGTTGCCTTCAAAATGCACAGCTGCCAACAGACTACTCTGCAGAGCAGAGACTGAGCATTCAGGGGTTGTCTGACAGTGTAATTAGAGCTGAGATTGGAATTTATAAATGGCTTTACTGTTTCATCGAGGACTCGAGGAGACTTTACAGCACTGGGGGAACAGGCATAGGGCAGTGTTCTGAGGATGGGATCACATGTGGACGAGAGATTTCAGTTCTGTGTGACATTGATGTCATAGCTTGTGTTGCCATTACTCTCCTGCCTTCTTTCCTCATAGTTTTGTATTCATAACAGTTAGGCTTGGATCCTAACAAATGCTTGTTTAATGCTTGTTCAAATGCTGGGTTAATGAATGGATGGGATTGGCACCTCAGGGTGCTGGGGAGTGGAGAAATCTTGTCTCACGCTTCATATGCACAGCGTTCCCAGGTATTGGCATTCCTTCCATGTACACTCTGAACTTCATAGAGCCTGCAATGGCAGTGACCTTGACCAGAACGGGGGGAGGTGTGCCCAGGTGTCCCACCTGTGTGTTTTCCCTAGGTGAGTCTGGGTGCGGAAGGACAGAGCCTAGTGGCCGGGCACGCAGGCTTTCCACAGGCGTTGGCTTTGTTTCCAGGCCTGCCATTTAGCAGCTGAGTGACTGATTGGGTAGTCTCTTAAGTCTCAGTGCCCTCATCTGTGGAATGGAGTCATAGTAAATGTTGCCTCCCTTATGGTTGCTGCTACTCAACACCCTCGTGTTGTTTACTAGTCATGTAAAATGCATAAAATAATGTCATTCATATAATTTAGCCTTCACTGCCTTTATGAATTATTTTATTTTTTTTAACTACTATAAATTTTATCTTTGCTGGCTAGAGCCAACATCACCCAAATAAAAGTACTTTCTGGTTTGGAGGTAGTAGGGTCAACTGTTCAGCCATTGTCCAGCCCAGTCAGGCGCTGCCTTTTAAAGGTAAAGAGAGCAATTTCAGGCCCATCGCAGATTTGTACTGAAACTGCCATACTCAGGAATTTCTTTTATAACCAGAGAAAATAACAGCAATAACAACAACAACCTTTTATAATTATTCCTAAGTAATGTGCTAGGCACTTTTTATGAAATTTTTTATAAGATTTTATTTATTTATTTTTAGAGAGAAGGGAGGGGAGAGAAAAAGAGAGGGAGAGAAACATCAATGTGTGGTTGCCTTTCACACGTCCCCTACCGGAGGCCTGGCCTGCAGCCCAGGCGTGTGCTCAGACTGGGAATCAAACCAGCAACCCTTTGGTTCACAGGTCGGCACTCAGTCCACTGAGCCACACCAGCCAGGGGCTAGGCACTTTCAATAAACATCATCACAGGATTCATAATAAATCTGTAAGCTAGGGATTATTTTCATTTTTTGAAGGAAGTAACTGCCAGCTCAGGGATGTTAGGGAACATGCCTAAAACTCCACCCCAGCTTGGCGGTTGGACTGGACAATGAGAAGTCTCCCATCTCTCTTTTACTGGGGGGTTCTCTTACCAGCTGCCTGAGGTCAAGCTCAAATGTCCACAGGGAGAGAATACACTAGGGACAATATCTTTGCCGTCTTCTTATTCTGTTGCTACAGTAGACTAAGTACTTTCTCAGGATGAGCATGTACATTGGACATGCTCAAGTCCTAGACTTTTATTTGTTTCAATCTAAGTATTCTTACCTTATGTTTCTTTGTGCATGCTTGGTTTAATATTGACTCTTCTTCCTCTATCCACACCCTCTACCAGAAGTCTTCCAGTTGTGGGATTTGAGGGCATGATAGCAAACTTGGAGGGAAATACTGTGGGCTGATGGTGTGATAATTGCTCTTATTTGCATCAAGCAGTCCTTCCATACAGGTGTGTCTTCTCTAGGTTGGAGCTTGATTGTTAGGAACTTCACAAAATTCATCTTTGATGGCAAGATAACCTGGCTCTTTTTACCAGGTATTTTTAGTCCTAGGAGAGTGATCTGTTGTCTAGCATTCTAGGGGACCATGGACCAATCGCTTCATTACTGTAGCTTGCTATGTGGAAATTCATGGAGACCCCAAATACTGCCACATGCCTGAGTTACTGGAATCTTTGCCAAAAGTGTAAGTGTGGTAGCTGAGCCCTTGAAGTTTTATGTTTTTATAGGAATAAATTGTTAGCTTTATCTTGAAGATACAGATGAGAGAAAGCAAGTGTGGATTTTTAGCATATGAGTGAACCAAAAAGTTTCACAACTCAAGTAACTCTTGCATGTTTTCAGAGATTGTTTTAGGTAAAGTAAGAGAGGAAGACTGGTGCCTTTTTGTGCCGTTGATGAAAGGTCCATAAAAATGCCAAAGCAGCATGTGATCCTTTTCTGCTGGTCCATTCCCTTGTGCCTTCTCCCACCCTTCACTAACTGAAACTCTTCACATTATTGTAATGCTCATTTCATCTCCCTGAACCAAGTTAAGAAGAAAGGCAGTGTTCATCTTACCACCACCAACTCATGCGTTTATTTAACCTCTCCAAGCCCCAGTTCACTCATCTGTAAAATGGGATTCTTACTCTCTACTTGTGAGGTGGTTTTGAGAATTAAATAAAATATTTGAAATTGCCTGGCACCTGGTAGGGATCTAACAAATAAACATTTCCTCTTCTTTCTTCCTAGCTGGCCATGCCCTCCCCCAAACCTCCTCCACAGCCAATTGCCAGTGCCCGTCTCTGCCTCTGTGGTGATTTTCTCACTGGCTGAACAATTAAATTACCCAGAGGCTGCCCTGTGCTCCAGATCTCTGGAGGCAAGACTCAGGCATCAGCATTCTCAAAAGTTGCCCCCATCCTTCTACTATACAGACAAGGTTGAACCCACTTCTCTACTGAGTTAAATTTTAAGTTTTTTAAAATGTAAATGTAATGAGTATTAACTGCATAAGACTCTTAAGACCTCCTCTGAGATACAGATAAACTGGGAGGCGACCGTATTTTGCTAACAGGTGTGTATACTAGTAATTTAAGCAGCAGAATTAGAATCTATTCTCTTCTTGATGAATACAGTGGACCTGCACTGTCCTATATAGTGGCCCCTAGGTACAGATGGCTACTTAAATTTAAAGTTAGTAGCATTCACTTTAGAATTCAACTTTTAATTTATGTTAGCCACACTTCAAGAGCTCCACAGCCATATGTGGTCAGTGGCCACCATACTGGACAGGACTGCTATAGAATATTTCTATCAGCTCAGAACGTTCTGTGGGACAGTGAGTGCTGCCACAGACATTTCAATTCAGAAGACAGTGGGGGTTTCTCAAACAACTTCTTGTTCAACCACAGGATGAAGCCCCCCTCACCCTGCCTCCACCTTTATCAGATTCTCTTGGCTTTATCAGATTCTCTTGACAATGATGTGGGGATGGGAAGGAACGTAAACATCAGGGATGCTTTCAAACTGATTCCAGCCTCTAATCAGTTCGTACCAGTTGGTTAAGCCAGGTGACAAATCCAATTCCCTCGTGCTGACAGCCATGGTAATCAGGCACCTTCTTTGTTCACTGTGCTGCCTTTAACCCCAGCATTCTCATGCAGCCCTGCATTTAGTGATCGCTCACTGTGACGGCACACTAATGAAGAAATAAAACACACTGGCTGGGAATCATTCTTCTAGCCAAAGAGGGACTCTGCTCCACTGGCTTGTAAAATCAGGTTTTTGTTCTCTTAGAGAACAACTGGACCAGGTGAATACAAGCAGCATTGGCTAGTTTAGAGGAAACACCTAAGAAGTTCTTCACACTGTCTACATTGCTAGAGAAATTGAGAGAATTTAATGGAAAATAAATATTAACTTTGGCAAGAACTTTGATGGAGCCTCTGGTTAGGTTAACATCAGTGTCTGCCTGTGAGGTAGACAACGTTTCAATGGAGGCATCATCTGAATGTCTTCAAGAACATCATCCATACCTGTTAGAATACAGAGTTGAAACAATGCCTCTTAAATATAATTGTGCATGGAAAGTACCTAGTGATTGGTAGAAGTCAGACCTGACATTCTGCCTTTCTAACAAGTTCCCAGATGCTGCTGATGCTGTTGGTCTATGGACCACTTTTCCATAGCAAAGAGTTAGATTCTCTGTGATGGGTGGCAGGAGACAGAAGACCCTCTTGTCCATGCTTGTAAATTACAGGGATCCTTTTCCGCTCAGTGGTGCCTCTAGGAAGATATTTCCAGGATTCTGAACATTATTCTTTAATGGAAATTAATTACTTCATTCGTCTCCCAGATGAAGAAAATCCATCTGGTTTGCCATTACATAACCCAGGGCACTCACTGCAGCCCGGTGACTGCCAGAGAGTGAATATAAATATTGTCACGTGGACCAGTCAGGAAAGGTGATGGGATTTTTGGTGACATTGACAGCAAGGCAGACAACCAGATCTTGATATGCACAAGGGTGCCATTTAAGTTGATGAAGGGATTTTGATTACATAAATCATGTTTTAGAAGAAATTTCAATATGATTTTAATTAATGAAGTTAATATCCTCTAACTCTGCAGATAAGCAACCCTGCAGAGTTAAGGTGAATGAGTTCAGATCCCATGCACCTTCCATTTCCCCTTTGTCCTGTCAACAGGAATGTGGCCTGGCAGTGACAGTGTTGGGGAAGTCAACTGCATGCCTGTGCAGAGGACTTTGAGTGCCTTTGTCATTTAGTCACTTGTTCAGTCATTGTAGTGAGAAAGGGCTTCCTTCTCTGCCCTGGGAGACTGAACCAATATTGTGTTTAAGGTAACTTTTCAACCCTTTATTGTGTTTCAAAATGTACTAGGAAAAAACATGCCTTATAGAAGAAGTAAATTGGTTTTGGATATCTAGAAAGAAATAGCTAATTTGTTATTTTGGCAACTTTACTTCTGAGCACCATTACCAGAGTGGTTTTACGTATTTTTCAATTGGAAATCTGTCTTTGTGCTTTTGGGTACTCTTTATTTAACATGGTTGATGAAACTTATTTGAGCCTCGTGATTGGGAGCACTCTGTAAATAAGAGATTATTATTTTAGATTGCCAACTTGAAGGACCTTCACAAATCTGTCTCCACGTAAACGGCCTTGAATAATTCAGTCAGCTGTGCCAAACAAAGAGTGAGTGATTGATACTTAGACATGGCCTAAAATATTCCAAAATTGCAGCTTTTAAGACAATTTATATTGGAGTTGCTTAGAGCTAATGAGGGCATATTTACCAAGATCTATGTCGAAAGGTCCTGATTTGAAAAAGCTTTTTGCAGGTTTAGGTTATTAAGAAATTGAAATAGCCTAGCTCCAAACAGCAAACATCACTTACTTTGGCTCTACATTTGCCTTTTCTAATTGAATTTAGTGTGCCACTGTATTTCCTTCAGAAAGTGTATTGTTTTAAAATTACCATTTCGGTTCTATTACTCAAAGCCTTCGCTTCAAATGCTTTCTGACAGTTATCAACATAATGAACCATAATGAAATGATGAGCAATCTTCAGTGGAAACCCAATGTGGATCCCAATGGTGCTGTATGACTGTGTTGTTAAAATTTGAATGCAAATTAATATAACATCGTCCTTGCTTGTTTCCAAGGTCAGGAGAAGAGATTTTTTT
>JAPYXV010002031.1:0-13511 GCA_028533065.1 Trachops cirrhosus | reverse complement strand
AACAAGTGTTGGAGTGGTTGTGGAGAAAAGGGGACCCTAGTGCACTGTTGGTGGGAATATAGACTGGTACAGCCACTGTGGAAAACAGTATGGAATTTCCTCAGGAAAGTAAAAATGGAACTGCCTTTTGACTCAGCACTTCCAGTGCTGAGATTATATCCTAAGAACACTGAAACACCAATCAGTAAAAATCTATGCACCCCAATGTTCATAGCAGCACAATTTACAATAGCCAAGTGCTGGACACAACCTAAGTGCCCATCAGTAAATGAGTGGATCAGAACACTATGGTACCTTTACACAATTGAATACTACACAGCAGATAGAAAGAATGAGCTCCTACCCTTTGCAACAGGTTGTATGTATCTGGAGAGCATTATACTAAGTGAAGTAAGCCAGGCAGTGAAACACAAATATCATATGATCTCACCTATAAGTGAAACCTAATCAACAAAACAAACAAGCATAAAATGTAAACAGAGACATTGAAATTAAGAATGAACTGACATTAACCAGAGGGAAGTGGGAGGGGGTAAATGGGGGAAAAGTGGGAGGGGTTTTCAGGAACAAGTATAAAGGACACATGGACAAAACCAAAGAGGATAAGAACATGGATGGGAGGTGGGGATGGCTGGGGTGGGGGGAGTGGTGGGGAACAAATGGAGACAAGTACTTGAAAAACAATTTAAAAAGCTAAAAAAAAAAAAAAAAACCTAGCCCAACCAAAAACTAAAAATAAAACTAGAAAGAGAAAAATAAAAATTCTGTAGGACAGAATATTGAGGTGGAAAATTACAGGAAAATTGAGGGATCCTGTTTGAAGTGAGAGACTCATATAAAAAGTATAGTCAGAATATATTCTTAAAGTTACTGGTCTTATTGTTGCCCAATTTGATATTAAGAACCCTGCATAAGTAGACAATGGTGAAACAGAGATTTGCTACATGATTATAATGTCTTATCATATTGACAAATAATTTGCATAGTCATTTTTGAATCTATAAATAGTTATTTTCTTGTTTTATTCTCACATGAGTCTAGTAGAAAGTTTTCCCTTCTACACTTTTAGGGACAAGGTAAAACATGGGAGGGGAAGAGTCAAGAGACATGTATAAAGGACACATGAACAAAGCCCAAGGGAGGAGGGATTGAGGATGGAAGATGGGGGTGAGTGGGGAGGGGGATATTGGTGGTGGGAAACTGGAGACAACTGTACTTGAACAACAATAAAAAAAAAAGAAATTTAAGAAAATTTTCTAAGATCTCAAAGTCCAGGAGTGATGGTGGTAGGATTCAAAACAAAGTCAAACCTTTAAGTCATGAGCTCTCTTCTCAAGCATCAATAAATATTAGGACCTTAAGACTAAAAGACAATAGACACTTCTCTGTTGGCCAGCCTGGCCTGGAGAGCTGACAGTAAATAAGAGAGTTCATGGGAATAAACTGGTAAAACAACAACAACAAAATTTAAGAAATGTCTTCCAAGAATTTTTCACACTTTAACAGCTATTTGGTTCTAACAAATGGTCTATTCTTGTACCTAACACCACAGAAAGTTATTTTTCCATCACCCTTATATTTTATTTTCTTCTCTTTATTAAAAAAAATGGTTCTGACAAGTTTTCTCAAAAAAATCTTAAAAAAAAATGAATACTTCTCCAGGTTTCCTGCCAACATACAGGGCATGCTGGGTGAAGAGTGTGCCTGACAGGCACTGTCATTACTATGATTCACAGGGACAGGGAGAGAAGCCAGGGCATGGGTAAACAGTGTCTTAGAATTAGAGCATTAGCAGGAATCATGAAAGATCAGTTAGTCTATTTCTCCATCTTCAGGAATGACTCATTTTTTCTCTATTAATTTGGACCATGATAGAATAAATTCATTATATTGGAAATATTGGGAACATTTTCTGTGGATCAGTACCTGAAAACACTCATCTACTCCTACTCCCCTACTTTTGGTGTTGGTTCTCAGCTGGAAGTGATTTTGCCCTCACTCTTCCCCAACTACAAATTCATGCAGGGGACATTTGACATTCCACAAAAAAATCTGGAAGGAGATCACTACTGGCATCTAGTAGGTAGAGGGCAGGGTGCTAAACACCTTACAATACCTAGAATAGCTCCATGGCAAGAATTATCTGGCCCAAAACTGAATATGCAGAGATTGAAAAACTCTTTAATGGAGAAAAAGGGAGGCTGTCATTCTTTGCATATTGCTGTCAGCATGTTGGGAGAATGGTAGGTAATGTGTTATTTGTCAATAAAGGGACCTGCTTAGAGTGGGACTAAGGTTCTATGGTTCTGTAACACATTGCTTCATAAGACAATGCAGAATCCATTTTTTCAGTCAGACTTACCTAACTCCACTGAATAGGTAACCTTAATTGTCCAGTAGTAAATTCACAAGGGCAGAAGCTATGTATGGTTAATCTCTACTCCCCAGGTCTGACCTATCATAGGGAATGGTATATAATAGATGCTTCACGTATGTTTTACAAATCTCTATATAAAAATTTAAATCATCCAAATATGTAAAAACAGTGAGATGGATTTTCACATGTGCTAGAGATGGTTTATCTTAAAATCACAGGCTATTTTGTGTAGTACTTGAAATTGTGGCAGTCCTTCAGTGAGGCATCTGAAAAAGTTGGATGGTTTGCCAGGGTAATTGAAACATAGGAGTTTTTGTGACTGTAAATTGGGTGTAACATGCCATATGTATGAAGAGTTTGTAGATTAAAAAGTAATTGTGGTTTCCAAAGTAAATTCCAATGAGAAAATCACAGGGATAGATTCTTCAAATTGTGGATGTTGTTTAGCTTTCCATAGGGGCAACCCTATTTAGTCAGGCACTGGTTCACTTCTTGGAAATGAGCCACCTCTGAAAGGAATGTCTTAAAGAGAAGCAGAGCCGAGCAATTTATGGCATGAGGTGTATTTAAAGTGCTCTTGGAAAGCTACCAACTACCAGTATCACAGACACAACCCATTTCTGTTTTAACAGGAACTGCTTTAGCCCATCCTGTTAAGAGTAGGAGGTTTTGCCAACTTCCTTTTGACTTTAATTGATAATACACAAATCTGTTGCTACAGATGGTTGGGTGGGCAGCATCTGAAGTTGAGGTCTGGAGAAAGGCTTCCCACCCCCAGCATGAATGTTCTGGAATGTGGATGCAGAGTGCACAGTGGAAACGGGATTGAGGTGAAAGGTCTAGGCTCAACACCTTAGCATAAGGGTTCTGGACTGAGGGTGCCCCTGCATGAGGAAGGTTATACGTTTCCAGCTTAATTTTCTGTCATGTGCAAATAATATTATGGTTTTGATTCCAAGATATACCAGCTGTTAACTGTGTGATCTTGGGCAACTTATTTAACTTCTCCAACTTCTGCTTTTTTCCATATGCAACAAAGATTGGCATTATTATCTCCCTTTTGAAATTTTGGAGAGTTTGAATGAGATGTAGAGCAAGCTTCTGTTATTGTTAGTCTTTCCTTATGCATGAAATAGAACTATCTTGGACAGGATTTCTGTTCCCCTTGTCTTAGAATACTATTTACCATTCCCATTATGACATGCAGAGTCTGGGTAGTCTGCTAACATAGAAGGAGAGGGCAAAATATAAGAGTTGGGAAGCTCAGTGACCTCAGATTCTTTAAAGACAACTGATGAAATCTCATCTAATGCCCATTGCTCCCCAGAAGTTAAAAGTGACCTAGGAACACAAATATCCAAGAATGAAGATAAATTTTGCTAAACTGGTCTCTTTCAATGGAAAATGGTTGAAAGCCAACTAAAATTGCTTGAATGAATAAACAGGAAGACATCTATCAACTCACATCATAGTCGAGAAACCCAGTAGAAAGCTCAGGCTAGTTGATTAAAAGATATCATCAAAAATCTTGTCTTCCCATATCTGTGCTTTGCTTCCTTTTGTGCTGGCTTCACTTTCAGCAAGGCCTCTGCAGTTGTACCTCCCTGGAGCTCCAAGCATACACCCTTTTGCCATTAAGGCCAGCAGACCAAAATGCACCTTTCCCAATCACTCTGGTGAAAGTTTCAGATCTGAGTTATGTACCTACTCCTGCAGTTGGTACCACACCTGAACCAAGCAGACTGAGAGGGAAGAGAGATAACCAGGAAAAAAGGTGAAATAGAAGCTATTCTGGAAAAAAAAACAGAAGCATCCACTACACTTGCTGACCATTTAAGCTCTATTTCTTGATAATAGGCTTTCTTCCCTCCTTCTCTCTTGTTATGTTATGTGGGTGGTAATGAAATTGAAGTGAGCACACATTGAAGAGAAGAGATTATATACTGCTGGACTAGAACTTTCTTGTGAACCTCAGTTAAAAAAAAAAAACGTCTTCCTTGGAAATATGTGCCATGTTGCCTCTTTTCTGTACAGCAGTTTGGTGGCATGGAAAAAAAAATAGATTGTCACAAGTTCCTGTCAGGACTGACCTTTACTTATCTCCAGTCTCCCTAGAACTAAGGCTATCAGAGCAAAAAGGGGAGCCTAGCTTGGGTACAAGATTCTAAGGCATGATCTGATAACCCCATACGCAAGCAGAACTTTTAATTTATTCCGGAACATTTCTGCCATGTTTTTTCTCAAAACACTGTTTTGGTATGTTTTTTTCTGAAGCTCACCAGGATAACTCCAACCAACAATAAGTGGCTTTTATGGATGAAAGTCTCAGGATTCATGGTTGTGTAAGATGAATGATAGTTAGAGGCCAGTAGAGGAGTTACATGCTAAGATTTCAAAGGTAGAAAGACTGGACTCTAGAACCCTGAGGGGAGTCTGCAGGAATGGGTGAAAAGGTGAAGTGATTAAGAAGTACAAATTAGTAGCTACACAGAATAGTCACGGGGATGTAAAGTACAGCATAGGAAAGGGAGGAGCCAAAGAACTTATATGCATAACCCATGGACATGAACAATGGTGCAGGGATTGCCTGAAGGAATGGGGGGTTGCTCAGTAGGGGGCAAAGGGGAAAAGTGGGACAACTGTAATAGCATAATCAATAAAATATAATTAAAAATAAAACTTTGAGGAAATTGTTTAACCTTCCAAATACCATGGTAATACTGGCTACTTTCCACTGGGCACTTTCAGTGTGCCCCACACTACTCTAAAGATTTTTAAAAAATTTTTTATTTATTGATTTTAGAAAGAAAGAAGAAGGGAGGCAAAGAGAGAAAAAAAATCATTGATTTGTTGTTCTACTTACTTACGCATTCATTGGTTGCTTCTTGTAGTGCCCTGACTGTAGATAGAACCACAGTCTTGGTGTGTGGAAACAGTGCTCTAACCAACTGAGCTACCCAGTCAGGACCTCACATAGCTCTGAATATGCACTTTAATGCACTGAACCCTCATACCAAACTCCATGAGATAGATACCAGCATAGTCTCCATTTTTCAGATGGCAGCACAGAGGTTCAGGGACTTTACCAAAGCTGCACCTCCAGTAAGTAGCAGAAAAATATTCAGCACATAGCAGCCAATCAAAAAATGCTCACAGAAGAGAAATGTTAGTGATATATGCAGTTCCATCATTAAAAAATGTATAATCCTAAAGTAGTGAATATCATTTAAGGTGAGGAGGAAATGGTATGATTCTTGATTAGAAAATGCAGTAGTTTAGTTTTGAAGGATTTTTTGGAAGAGGAGTTTTGTTCTGATATTTTAATAATACAGTGTCATACTCAACTACCTCTGAAAAATGTCCAGTCCTCTTCCTTCAAAGCTGTAGGAGCAGATCACCTTTACATGCAGTGAGCAAAGACAGCCACTGGGCCCAATGTGGCTGCATCTTCTGAATCAACTTTGATCACTAATGTCAAGTGTTGTCACCAAATTTTCCTCTTACCTAAGCTGTGAACAGACAGATGGTGTGACAAGCTGGAAGGCAAGATTGCTTTAACTCATATCTATTATGTGTTATTTCTGAAATTTGACATGCAAGTGTGAAACAGTCCAATGTACCACAGGAAAGTCAAGTTGGGTGACACCTAATATTTATGGAGGATTTATTTGGCATTTCACATGCAATATTTTATTTAGTTTTGACAGCCACCCCATGGATTAAGTACTATTATTATCCCCAGTCTAGAGAAAGGAAAAATGAAGCACATTGTGGGACTTGGTCCAAGGTCATACATAGTTAAATATAGGAGCCAGCCAATGATGGATAGCTTATACTCTTAATCACTATATTCTCAGTTTCCCATGTTGACATGAGTTAGAGCAAGAGATAAGTACAGGTAAGAAGATGAACCTTTGTATTGATGAGAAG
The DNA here is from genome assembly GCA_028533065.1 of Trachops cirrhosus. Classification (NCBI taxonomy): domain Eukaryota; kingdom Metazoa; phylum Chordata; class Mammalia; order Chiroptera; family Phyllostomidae; genus Trachops; species Trachops cirrhosus. The sequence goes on along the minus strand of JAPYXV010002031.1, from coordinate 7,204 downwards.
AGGTTCCTATACCAGACACCAGGCATAATAAAAATGCAAAAGCTAGCTCTGGCACAATTGCATGAGCTCAACTTTTTCATGACCTTAAGGTATCCTGTTCATGAAAAAATTGTCAAGGCCCAACAAACTTTTAAGTTCATACTGTAAAAGGAAGAAACATAAATGTCCCAGCAACAATAAGCAATCCCACATATTTAGTTTTTAAAATAGAAGAAAATGAGAAAAGGAATGGCCACAGACTGTCTTTTTCATAACAAAACTCATTGTGCCCATAATGAATCAATATTTCCACATAATGTTACTTGTCTCCCACTGGTTTCCTGGCAAAATCTACAGAGGAAAGCAATGCTTACAGTGCATTATTACTTTGGTGTTTCAAGGGGAATTATTCATTCCCACATATTATTGAAAAAGTACTTAGTTTAAAGAACCTATTCCCAATTCTAATTTCCAATGGTGTGTATTTCTACTCATTACCACAATTTAAATAAATAATTAATTTCTAAGGTTAACTGACCAAGTATTTGGTATGTCCATGTTCTCATGTGTTAACAACATAAGTAAAGGTTATATATAATGATGGCTAAAACAATGCAGTAGAAATTCATTTTTAATGGAACTCCTTAACAAATAAAATATGTTGCTAGTTCTCATAATTCTAAAGGTACCCAGTGAAACTCTAAAGTATAGGATATAACAATCTGATTCTACATGGCCACACTCAAGGGCAGTAATTCCCAAAGCAGAAGAACCATTTGGAATTTTGCCCTTTTATGGTGGCATTTAGAGGCCCAATCTCACCAGTCCTGGCAACTTCCAATTATATAAATCATATTCTAATTCTACCCTGAAAAAAGTTTGGAATGATTCCTTTCCTCACTAAATGGAATCTCACTATGATATAAACCAGCTATTGATATAACAACAGTAACAACTACTACCTACAGCAGGGGTGTCAAGCTCATTTTCATGGGGGTCATATCAGCCTCGTGGTTGCCTTCAAAGGGCTGAATGTAACTTTAGGACTATATAAGTGCAACTACTCCTTAACTAGGGGCAAGAAGCTCAGTGCCGCCACTGGGTAGAAACAAGGTGCCAGGCCTGATAAAACAAGGAGGAGGGGCTAGATTTGGTCCGTGGGCCTTGTGTCTGCTACCTGTGATCTATAGTATTGAATACACACTGTGTGCTCAGTACCAAGTGCTTAATGCTTTACACTAGTTATTTCATATAAACTGCTGCTCATGTGTAAAAACTTTCTGCCTTACACAGGAAGAAGTTGAGGCACTGAAATATTAACTACCTCAACTGAGTCCACTTCCCCCTATACAGAGGGGGAACACCTAGCCAATCTTCTGAGGAACAGAGTGAACAGCCAACAGTATCCTAGCATATATGAAGGAAGGAGGCCAAAATTGTAGAGGACATTAGAAAATAGACAGTAAGGAGATTGCTTTGGGATTGTAAGTCCCTGAGAACAGTGCAGGGACCAAGGCTGCTGCAGTCCCAAGCCCAGTGCCTGCTGCAGGATCCCTGGAGGAGAGCCAGATCAATAGCTCCTTTCCCTACAAAACAGGGAGGACAGAGTGGCACCAGGATGGATGTGAGTGCTTGAAGTCACTGGGGGGAATAAAGACAAAGTGCGAGATGCACAGAGGCAGTGTTCATCTGCTGAGACTGTGGACACTGGCTGGATCATCACCAGAGAAATTGGGGAGCTGGATGACACCTAGATAAGGGAGAAGAGTTGGGCCATGATGGACCCTTACCTGGTATCCGGTCTGGTTGGAAAGTTGGGCTGTGTGAGAGGCTGGGCATTTTGTTAGGAGTGGCAGGCTTGAACAGGAGGATCTTGTTCAAAAAAAGGCTCTCCATGGCTGTTTAGGGAACTCTCCCAAAGTGGCCATCCCTACTGCCCCAGCCATGCCCCCACCATCTCAGCCACAACCTGTATTATACACTTGTCCCTGCCTCAACAGCCAAGGCAGTGCTCCTGCCCCCAATGGCCTGGCTAGCTCATTAAGAGGAAGGAGAAGGCCCCCTGGCAAAGGAGAGAAGCAGGGCTCAGGGAACTAGCAGTCCCCAGAAAGACTTAACTCAGTGGGGCAGCTGAACTACCCTGAATAGATTTTGAGAATGCCTACCACCTAGGATAACAAAGAGCAAGAAGGTGGTGTGTGAGTTGCCCCTAATTATTGCACCTCCAGGATGGCACAACTGGTGGATTGAAGGCTCTGGCCTGGCACAGATGGGCAGTGAGGACCCAGAAACAAATGGAGGAACTCATCTTGAAGCTGGGCAACTGTGACTTGTGGCCCAAACCTGCTCCCCATCCTCACAAAACCATAGGAAGGGAGAAAAGCAAAGTCCCACCCCACTTAGTCTGCAACAGCCAGGTAGACCAGCAGAACTTGCATGGCTGCCTTAAAGTCAGCAAGAGGCTTTTCTTTCTTTATTATTCTTCTATTTTTACCCCACATGAGGCAATAAGACCTGGAGCTGTGAAAGGACCAGAGTCAGACCCAAAGAGGGATCACAAGGCTAATCCTGCCAACTGAGAAAGTGTGACAAATTTCTCAGTGAAACTGAGACTTTGCTATTCCAGAGAACTTGCATGTTATTGTTTATTATTATTTTTTCATTATTTTTACTTACTTTTATTTTATTAGTATTTTTTATTTCTCTTCTTTCTGTTTAGTTTTCTTCATTTTATCTGTTTGTTTAATTGCATTGTTTGACTAGTTTTCTTTGTTCTCTGTTTCACTGTGTATTTTAATTGTCCTTCTTTCACTTCCCTTGTGTTCTAATAGCACACTATGCTAGGTGGTGTAGTTCCCATCCTTGTTATTCAAATCATATACTTTCTGTCATATGATTTTTGTTCCATTATTATTGTAAGTAATTGTTGTTCCATATAATTTTAAATACTACACAGTATCCCTCCCAGATCTTAACTCATTTCACTATCTTCTGGAACTTTATTACTGTTGTGGTTAACTCTATTGTCCCACATGCTATGCATATTTTCCACCCTTTATTCTCATTATATCTCATAATCTGATCTCCCACAACCTCTCTGTTTTCTGAATTCAACTCACAATCCTTCCCCTCTCTAACAAGAGTCTCATCTCTTTTTTACTTTCTAAAAAGTGACTAGTTGGGTGACATATCACAGTTAACAATATACTTATCCAAAGGATCTCCTATCTCTTTTCTACAGATTGGTACTTTAAATCCCATAGAATACACTCCTGCTGTCTTAATCCATTTCACCTTCTCCCTCCAACTGATCACATAAAAGAGTAGGTGGGAGCTGTGAACACCCATATACCCAATGGAAGAGAGAACCCACCAACAAAGGAACCACCAAAAGATAATAAAGAAAGATGGCAGAGGAATGAGTGAACACCACACTAACCTCCACCCAGGACCAATCTGGAATTACAACTAAATGGTGGAGAAATATCCAGAACAAAGAATTGAACATTAGTGAGAGAGAAGACACATAACCTCAGACAGACAGAAGAACCAGCTTTGACACAACCTGACTGCACCTGCACAATGGCATACAAGATGTGATGGAAGAAGTGACAGTCAACCAGCTGGAGGGAAGGACCCACCAAAGAAAGACCCGACAACAATCAAAACCCAAAGACATATAGAGAACCAACATAAAGAACAGCCCAAACCAGCAAGTTCAAGAGATTAAAGAGACTGCACCACTGGTTCTCACAGGTCTCCTACCATAGAAATTCACAGCAGAAACACAGGGAGTCAGAACAGATCAATTTAAGAAGAAGAGGCTAACAAGAAGAGTCTCAAACAATGGGAAGACAAAGAAACAAACACCAAAGGAAATGAAAGAAAAAACCTCAGAAAGAATGCTAAATGAAATAGAGGCAAGTCAATTTTCAAATATTGATTCAAAGCAATGATTATAAGGAAGCTCAAAGAGCTCACTGAGAATTACTAAAAACTACAGGGAAACTATGACAAACTCACTGAAAACTATATCAACATGAAAAAGAAAATGAAGACAAGAGGAAGACAAAAGGAAAATAAGGGACAAGAGGAAATGAAGAATACAATTTGTGAATTGAAGAACACAGCAGAAGGAATCAAAAGCAGGCTACATGAAGCAGAGGATCGAATCAATGAGCTGGAGAACAAGGTAGGAAAAAACACCCTGAAACAGCAAGAAAAGGTAAAGAGACTCAGAAAGAATGAAGAGGTGTTAAGGGAACTGCAGGACAACATGAAACATAGTAATATCCATATAACAAGGATACAAGAAGGAGAAGAAGAGCAGCAAGGGATAGAAAATCTGTTTGAAAAGTAATGATGGAAAACTTCCCAAATTTTGATGAGAGAAAAATAATATAAATTCAGGAAACACAGAGATTCCAATCAACAGGAACCCAAAGAGGCCCACTTCAAGACACATCATAATTAAAATGGCAAAATTCCAAGACAAAGAGAGAATCATAAAGGCAGCAAGGGAGAAACAGGAAGTAACATACAAGGGAGTCCTGACAAGGCTAGCAGCTAACTTATCAATGTAAACACTCCAAGCCAGAAGGAAATGGCAAGAAATATTCCAAGCAATGAAAACCAGAGGCTTGCAACTGAGAAAACTCTAGACATCAAGGCTCTCAAAATGGAAGGTGAAATAAACACCTACCCAGACAGAAGGCTAAGAGAATACATCTCCTCCAGAGGAGCACTGCAAGAGATGCTAAAGGATCTGCTTTAAGAACAGGAAGAAAAACAGTGAGAGAGAGAGGAACACAAGTACAAAGAAAGTAAAATACCTATAAATAAGTAGCTATAGATAATAATCTTAAATGTAAATGGATTAAATGCTCCAGTCAAATGACAGAATAGCTGAATGGACAAGAAAGCATGACCCATGAATATGCTGTCTACAATGGACCCCCCTGCAGAGCAAAAAACATACACAGACTGAAAGAAAAAAGATGGAAAATATTCCTAGCAAATGGACAGGAAAAAAGAGCCAAGGTAGCAATACTCATGTCAGACAAAATAGACTTCAAAACAAGGGCCTTGAAAGGAGACCCAGAAGATCACTTCATAATACTCAAGGGAAGAATTCATCAAGAAGACATGAACATTGTAAATATATGTACACCCAACATAGGAGCACCCAAATATATAAGGAAAATCTTGGAGGATTTCAAGAAAGATATTGATAGCAACACAATTATAGTAGGGAGTTTTAACACCCTACTGTCAAAAACGAATAGATCTTCCAAACAAAATACCAACAAAAATATTGCAGCATTGAACAATGTCTTAGATCAAATGGATTTAACTGATATATATCCATATATATAGAACCTTTCATACATAAGAAATGAAATACACATTCTTTTCAAGTGCACATGGAACATTTTCAGAGACCACATGATAAGACGCAAAACAAGTCTCCACAAATTCAAGAAAATTGAAATCATATCAAGCATTTTCTCTGACCACAAGGAACTGAAAATAAAAACCAACCTCAAGGAAAAAACTCAAAAACGCAAATTCATAGATATTGAACAGCATGCTATTAAACAATGAATGGGTCAAGAATGAGATTAGGGAAGAAATCAAAAAGTTTCAGGAAACAAATGAAAATGAACTCACAACAACCCAAAACTTATGGGACACAGTGAAGGAAGTCCTAAGAGGGAAGTACAGAGCAACACAGGCCTACCTAAAAAAGATAGAAACATTTCAAATAAACAACATCACTCTAAACCTAAAAGAACTGGAGGCAAAACAACAAAGTCCAGAGCAAGCAGAAGGAAAGAAATACCTAAGATCTGAGCAGAATTAAATGACATGGAGACTAAAAGAATAATTCTAAGGATCAATAAATCCAAGAACTGGTTCTTTGAAAAGATAAACAGAATCAAAAAGCCTTTAAGCAGATTCATCAAAAGAAAAGAAAAGAAAGAGGACCCAAATAAACACAATCAGCAATGAAAGAGGACAGATTATAACTGATACCACAGAAATACAAAGGTTTGTAAGAAATTACTAAAAGAACTATATTCCAAGAGATGTGGAAACCTAGGTGAAATGCACATATTTCTAGAAAAACATAATTTACCAAAACTGAATGAAGAAGAAGCAGAAAGCCTGAACAGACCAATAACAACTAATGAAATTGGAGCAGTAATCAAAAAACTCCCAACAAACAAAAGCCCTAGACCAAACAGGTTCACAGGAGAATTTTACAAAGCACTTAAGGAAGAGCTACCCCTATCCTTCTCAGACTTTCTAAAAAATTCACAAAAACAAAGACACCCAAATTCTTTTTATGAAGCCAGCATCATCCTAATCCCAAAACCAGATAAAGACATAACAAAGAAGGAAAACTTCAGGCCGATATCACTGATGAACATATACTCTAAAATCCTCAACAAAATATAGACAAACCACATCCATAAAAGCATTAAAAAGACCATACACCATGATCAATGGTGATTTATCCCATGGACACAAGGAGCATACAACATTTGCAAATCAATAAACATAATATATCACATAAACAAAGGGGAAACAAAATAACATGATCATATCAATAAATGCAAAAAGTATTTGATTAGACACAGTGCCCCTTTATGATATAAACACTCAGAAAAGTGGAAATAGAGTGAGCATTCCTCAACATAATAAAGAATATATATGAGAGACCTATAGCCAACATCATACTCAATGGGCAAAAACTAAAAGCTTTCCCACTAAGATCAGGAACAACACAAAGATGTCTGTTTTCACCACTTCTATTCAATATAGTATTGGAAGTCCTGGCCACGGCAATTAGACAAGAAAAAGAAATAAAAGGAATCCAAATTGGAAAGGAGGAAGCAAAACTGTAATTGTTTGCAGATGACATGATAGTGTACATAGAAAGTCCTATATATTCCACGAAAAAGCTACTCAACCTAATAAGTAAATTTGGAAAAAACAGCACAATACAAAGTCAAAATTTGGAAATGAAAGGCATTTTTGTACACCAACAATGAAATATCAGAAACAGAAATTGGAAAGAGTCCCATTTGATATAGCAACAAGAAAAATAAACTACCTAGGAAAGAACCCGACCAAGGAGGTAAAAGACCTATACTCAGAAAACTACACAACACTGAAGAAAGAAATTAAAGATACCACAAACAAATTGAAGCATGTACCA
>JAPYXV010002030.1:0-13512 GCA_028533065.1 Trachops cirrhosus | reverse complement strand
GGTTGTCGGGCTGTCCGGCACACTTCAATTTTCTGTTATTTCTGGTTGTTATTTTGTTTCTATATAGTTGTTGTCCATATCTTGGTTGTGCGAGGGGGCACAGTGCGTCCACCTATGCCTCCATCTTGGCCGGAAGTCTCCAGCATACTCCTTTAATAAATGGTTATCATTGTTATGTCTAGAGGAAACAAAATATTCTCCACCTTGGGCCAGGAGCTTTTGATTATGTAGATGATGTGTGTATTATAAATTACCCTGCCTATCTATTTTGGGCTCAATGTCATGCCATAGAAGACATAAGCCAGTCAAATCAAACCAGGTGGGGATCAAGTCTGGAGATGTAAGAAAATAAATGAAAGGCATTTCTCGAGAAGAATCCCAGGACTTGGTGAAATGGGGAAATCAAAAGTAAGGTAGAGAGATGAGCCCTCCTCACCTCCCAGGGCTACAACTTCAGTAATGTTGCTGTCCTCTGGCAGAGTTGGGAGAGTGGGGCTGAGCACAGGGATGGGGGAAGGAGGAAACAGAAGGGCAGGCACAGAACACAACCCACTTCATTCTGGACAAGATTAACCTGAGGTGAGGCCAGGCCTTCCGAAGGGAGAGACGCGGGCGTGAATGGGAGCAGGGACAGGGCTGCAGCTAACAGCTCAAACATGTGGACAGGAAGCTTCTCTTGGGTTTCATGGTGGGAAGTGTGGTTGTGGGATCCTGGACACTGAAAACTGCTTATTTTTTAAAACCCAGGCAACTAGTATTCATGTTTAAAACATTATCAGTTTTCATCATGAGCGAGGCATCTGTCAGAGGGAAATGGGAGGATCCCCAGAGGCTTCGACCTCGGTGGGTTGTTTAGATTACCACAGCAAACTTTCCCTCCAGTGAAGACATAAAGAAGAACTTCTACAGCTGAAAGTCATTTGCTCATTCTCCAATACAATTTTTCTTTAAAAAGTGCCTCAATCGAATAATATATTTCATGTGGCCTTAAAGTTTTAAAGAAAGCATGGGGGGTGGGGGGAACAGAAGTAAATTATTTCTGCCAAAGAATAATTAATCTGTAACTACAAGTACATCAGAATTATAAAATAGAGTGAATGAGAAAAGTGCAAGGTGATTTGTAGACTGTCATTAATAAAAGCTCTGACTTTACAGCTGTACTTTATGAGTCATCTCTAGTTTTTATTCTCAGTAGGGCATTCTGTGTGAATGATATATAGCAAATTCAAATGCGCTTCTCTTTGAATTGATGAGCTCTAAGAAATATTGAAGGTTTCCCCTTTCCAGTCTGAAGAACTTACAATCTTCCAGAAGGAAGGTTATAAAAATACATCACTGCACCTAATCTCTAAGCAGTGATTTGCATTTCGTTAGATCTACAAGTGAAAGAGGATATCACCTTAAGGCACAGTCAAACCATTTTTGTGGCTTTAAAGGGCAGAAAAGTCACATGCCTTGGGAAAGTTATATTTCTGATAGCATACTATTCAACAATCATTGATCCAACCTGACCTGCACTTGAAAAACAGCCAGGACACCCTACGCAAAGACTTATGCTACTGAAGTCTCACTGGGACCTGCCAACATAAGGTCAAGTTATGTGGCACTGAGGAAGCACTCACTAATGCCCGGCTATTATCACCATTAGGAGGGCCAGTCTGTCAGTCTCAATTTGGCCACAAGCCATCAGGCTACCAAACTCACTACCAGCCTGATTCCTCAAATGAAGATGTTAAAGGAAATGGCCAGAACCCTGATCCCTGACCCATGGATCCATCATCCACATATAAATGAGGGCAGAGAGTGAATGGAAGATTCTGAAGAGACAAGGGGAGGGATTTCCTTGGAAAGAGCCCAGTCATGCTGGAAGCTCCGTTCCTGCTGGGGAGACCCAGCCTGAGAGACCGAAAACTGGTGCCTAACCCAAACCTGAGAGGCAGAAGGGACTGGGACTGGGACATCTAGAAGGCAGGAGAAGGGTGGGCTAAATACTTCAGGGGAAGAGCATGGACAGGCTGCTGTCCTGGAGGCCCAGATGTGGGTTTTGCAGGAAAGAGCAAGCATGAGGTCATCTTGGTTCTATGCAACAGAACTGTCTGGAGGGCTGTGGAGACCTCAGTACAGAAGAGGGCTGAAGGGCACAGCCCCATACCCAGGAGTGGGGGAGAACCTCAAGGAAAGACCCAGAGTAGTGCTTCCTCCTGGGCCAAGATACATGCAGAAGGAAGGGCCCAGAAGGAGACCACGCACGGCCCTCTCTGAGACAGTCAGCATGACCATCTGCACACCGGTCCCCTCTACCCACCACAGGAGGCCAGCTGTATTACATACCTGCCAGGCCCAGAGCAGCCACCCTGAGCCAGGCGAGAAAGAGCCCCTTACATTTCCAGGACACGAACGTGGATCTGCTGGACTCTGGCAGCTGTGCACTTAACTCAATGAAAAACACGTGTAAGGACTGTTTCACCTGAGACAGGAGCCCTTTGCAGATCTCAAAAGGATTTATTTTCCTGATTGTATACTGTATACCTTCCCATTTGGGGATGGCCCTAGCTTTTATCCCTATTGAACCCATTCGCAGAAGTTCACCTCCAACTAGTAAACTCTTCATTGGCTTGAAGATAAATGGATTCTCCTTTTGTGTAAAAAACTGTAGCGAAATTAATGAGTGTTATTCTAATCAAATCCAGCTTCCAGGCTATAAAGCAGCGTACCATTTTTTGAAAATCAGAGGAAATGAACAAAAGGAACCAAAAGGCACCCTGAAACAAGTGCTGCAGAGGTGAGTCTCAAGGGATAATGGGGCTCAGTGCACGCAGCAGCAACTGCAGTGCATTTCAACTAAACCTGACATTGGTCTATTCTCCTTCTAATAAGAGGACTGTAAATCCACTCTTTAATCTACAATCGGCATAATACAGCCAAAGGTTATTAAAAGCTAAAAGCTAAGCATTTTGAATCCAAATGGTTTAAAAAATTAAATGTGTGACTATTATCAAACAATAACTGCACGAAGACAACGGATTTTTTTAAAAGAAAGCACCACCTTTGAAAGTCTGGATTCACACCTTCACAGTTATTACAAAGATCCTGCATAATATTGCAGTAACTGCAAAGATGTCACACAGTATATACTAGGTTGAATTATTCAGATACTTCATGCCCCGAAGTCAAGAGGTCGAAGGTCCTTTACCTTGTCATCGGTCACCAGAGAATGAGAGATATACCAATTTGCTGACATTCTCATGCAAAATAGCACAGTTTCCAGCAGCACGCAGCCTCACCTAAGACATCTTTCTCGTGCTCAGGAATAAGCACTTTCCATTTAGACTCCTCAGGATCCATGAAGTCGATGTTGATCACGCGGTAGTTGGGAGAATGGCGATTTGTCTTGAACGTGAACACTGTCCCCTCATTGGTCACGTAGTCATATTCCCCTTCAAAGTTGTCAATCAGTTTTACCCACTTCAGGATTCCTGGGGAGAGAACAAGCATCCCTGTCACCTCCCCAGGGTATAAAACAGTGTGGTTTGTGTGTAGGGAAGGGAGGGCAGGTTTTGTCCATTAATAGATCACAAAGTGGACACTATACATGGAAGATGTAAGGTTTTAGAAAGAGTGAGGACAAGTGTGGGTAAATTTTAAGGTTCTAAAAACTGTGAAGAAACATTTTTTTTCCCTGAAAAACCTGGCAATGAGGGAGAGTAAAGGACCTCTCCTCCTCGCCCACCATGCCACGCAATCTGGTAAATCATTTTCTACCAGAGAGTGATCCCAGGGCTGAGCACCCTCTCTACCTCTTCTTCCATCGCACCGTTCCAAATCTTCGTCATTTCCCTCTGGGTCTCCGTTAGTGGCTCTCAACCGGGGATGACCCCACCACTCTAGGGGACATTTGGTAATGTCTGCGGACATTTTGGTTGTCACAACTTGGAAGGTGAGAGGAAGGCTACTGTTAGAATCTAGAGTGTGAAGTCCAGAGAGAATTCTAAACGTGCGTCAGCACACAGGACAGCTCCTACAACAAAGAATTAGCCTGCCCTGGTCAGCAGCCTCACCTCCAGTCTTTCCACAGCCACTCTGGATCTTTTCAATATAGTGGCCACCGCAAACCTGTAATATCTTGAATTGGTCCATGTTGGTGCCCTTCTTAAAAACGTCCCATTACTCTCTGAATAAAATCTGAATTCCTTTTTGTGGTCTCCCTGGTCTTGCACGTTACAGTCTTGCCCACTTAGCCAACCTCAGCTTGCTCTGACCTACGCTGCACCTCTGTCCTCCAGCACCACTTGCCTTTGCTAAGCTCCTTAAAACATGCTTCGAGACCTCGTGACAGGGCGCTTCCTCTGCCTGACCCCTCTCCAAGGCCCAGGACATTTCTTCATAGCACTTCTCTCAAGATATATACTCATTTCTTGTTTAAAATTTGTCTTTTCTACTCATTATTTAATACTCAGCACCTAAATACAGTAGCAGATACTTCAAAGGTGCAAAATAAAATTGGTGTTGAATAAAGAAGGAAAAATTTTCTAGTGCTTTAGTGCTGAGATCTAGTCTGGAGATGGTCATCACTAAAAAAATCTTAAATGTGGTTGACTATCACCACCATTTAAACAGCTCGCTAAATGACACTTTTAATATTAAAAAAGAAGCCACTGGGAAGACACCTATTTCACAGTGTATCAGACATGGATGTTCAGATTACATCTCAAAAGTTTTATAAACAAAACTTCTATGACTTCTAAAGTACTGAAAGGCAATGCCAGATGCTAGCTATTCTCCAATTAATCTCCTAGCTTCAATTTCACAGTGAAATTGCTACATTAATTTGGATAGTTCATTTATATTCCTTGAATCGTTCAAGGCAATTTTATATTCATTATCTCATTCATCTCCATAGCATAATATCTTCATGTAATTGGTTGTTGAGTTAAATTTATCAAAAAAAATATAATCCCATGGTAAAAAAAAAAAAAGGTGAGTTTTTTGCTCAGACCAATTGGATTAAAACGTCAGCTCCAACAATCCACAGTTGCGTGACCTGAGCAATCTCTGTGACCCCGGAGAATCCCTGTTTCCTCAACTGTAAACTAGAACTAGGGAGCAGATTCAAAAACTGTTATAAAGTGACTAGTAATACTTACTCCACATCAAAACCTCAACAAATATTTTAAAATAAACAACTGAAATTAAAGCTAATAATAAGATAAGCAGTTTTTTAAAAAATCTATAGCTTTCCTACCTGCTAGCAATAACCAGTTAGAAAATACGGTGGGGCAGGGGAAGGGCTCATTGACAATAGAGGCAAAATTCATTAAATACTTAGGAATGCACTTAACATGAAATGTGGGCTCTATATGAAGAAAGCTCTAAGATTCTTCGAAGGATTTAAAATAGGAATCTTCTAAGGAGTCTTAAAAACAACAACAAAACAAACAAAACCTGAATAACTGGAAACACATACCATAACCCTAGATGGCAAGACTCAGTATTTCAAAGATGCAAATAATCCCAGGGGAAATCTACAAATTTAACACAGTTGCAGTCAAATCCAAATGAGATTTTTAAGGAATTTGACAACATTATTCTAAAGTTCATAGAGAAAGAACAAGCACCTAGGATAATCAATCCATTTTTGACAACAGAATGAGAAGGAACTTGCACCATGATGCTCTGAAGAAGCCCCCGCTGCTCCTGAAGGTAATCACCATCCTGGATTTTATGGTGATCTTACTGTTCTTTGTTCTTTTTCTGCCTTAAAATGCATCCTTAGACACTACTGTCAAATCTCACATTATTTTTGAACTTCACATACAATGAGACCATACAATGTATTCTTTTGCATCTGACTTCTTTCACTTGATATCACGTTTATGAGATTTTCAACCTCTGGTGATTGTTACTTACTTTTGGTTAAATCCCACTGTGCCCAAACAACATACTCTTTATGGTTTCAACCTTTTAAAATTAGCGCAGAAAAGCTTTATGGTCTATTTTTTATTCTTAAATGTTTGTGTGTGTAACTAAAAAGAATGTGTATTTTGCAGCCTTTTGGTGTGAGATGCTACATATAGCTACTAAATAACTTGTTAATCATATTTTTCAAATTTATATATTTGATTTAGGGGGCCATTTTCCCCCTATCAGTTCCAGAAAAGATCTGTTAAAATGTCCCTCTATAATTGTGGATTTATCTATTTTTACTTGGATTTCTATTAGTTTTTGGCCTCTGTCTGGTGAACCCATGCAAAAAGTTAGATGTACACAAAGACAGAATTACTGGATTTAAGTAGAACTGAAGTGAGCCTTTTCTGGTTATGAACTTTCATCTCTAGTAATGTTTTTTACTTTAAAGTCTGTTTTGAGATTAAGACAGTTGTGTCATTTTCATGACAATAACTGGGGCCAGTTGTCCTCTATAGATTAGTTAGTCCCAATTGTGCGGCTTAAAGTTTCTAAAAAGATTTGCTCTTCTCCATGTTTCTTAACTACCCATATGCTTTCCACCTCTTGGTGGGCTACATTCTAGGCAATTTCTTTACATCTATATTTTATTTGGTTAGTTCCCTCTTCAGCTATTTAATCTAGTCATTAACCTAATAACTGAATATTTTAATGTTAATAATCATGACTTTATTTGCAGAAGTTATACTTAGTCCTCTTCCAAATCTGTTTGGTCATTTTTTACAGTATCTTGTTTTGCTGCCAAGCTCCTCGTTTATTTATTTATATTTTTTTGTAAGAGCTACATCACACTAGTAGTTTATTTTAAAATGGATGTGTAATGCACTAGTTTTACATTAGGAATCTGATAATTCCATACTGGTATTCCTGCTGGCTCTATTCCTCATGCTGGTGAATTTCTTCATTGGCTTCGTGATATGTGACTGTGAACTGAACTGAAACGTTATCTATGGGAATTCTTAGAAACATGAGTAGAAGCGGCACTGGTCCAGATTTGTATTTGCCTGCTGTTTGCCTGTTGGGAGGCACTGAAACTGGGTGCACTTTAAGCTCCTGGTATGGGGGTCTCTGGACCTCATACGGACAATGAAGACAACCACGTCAGGGTCAGCCTCTCTCGTGTTTTAGGAGAACTGACATCCTGCCCACCTTTCCCCTTCACTAGTGACAGGCAGGTTTCCTTCCCATATGCTTCCTCCCCCTCCCTCCCCAGCTCTACCTCCTGTGGGTTTATTTCTCAGGCACCCTTATGCTGAGGGTATCTCTCATTAGACTCTCTGCCATGGAGAGTCAGAGGCTTGACCTGCCACCCCTCTTGCCCCAGGTGACCAAGAGAGGGAAGCTCAGCCCCCAGGGCCCAGCACAAACGTTCAGGGACAATCCAGGATTCCGGCTTTCATTTTGTCTCTAAGGCTTCTCTTCTTTTGTGCCAACTTAACAATATACTTAGAAAGATGCCTATAAAGTCTTTACAACATTTTAGTTGTCTCAACTAGGAGGCTATTCAGACTATACAATTGGACAAACTCCCTCAAAGAGAAGTCCACACCATTAATTTTCATAGAAAATTAAGCTCTGTATTCAAGTTACAATTTTAGTTTCAGTGACAAACTGCTAACCTGAAAAGCAGGTGATCACTCAAAGGTAACTTGCATCACTGTTTACATAAAACAATGCTTTAAAAGAAAAAAACCTAACACTACCCCTGGTAAGAATAATTAAAAAATTAGCCAGGAAAGCAAAATCTGTAGATACTCAGAAAGGTATATTTGATTATATAATGAGAATGGTAAAACATCATTTTCTGGACTATGACTTTTGTAGACACAGGATCTTGGTTCAGGGAAATGTCAGATTCCTTAATGTCCCTGACAATAAAACACTTTATAATGTGAAACCTTTATTCCTCAAAGAAACCACCTTAGGGTTTCTGCTTGAAAAGGTCTTGCAGTCACTGCAGTGGTATTTACCATGACCCTTTCCACCTCTGCAAAAAAGTCACTGAAATATCCACCAAAGCCCAAACACAGCAGAACCTTCCTTCAGTGCCTCTGTATAATCAACCCAGTGAGCATGAAGACGAGGCACACTTGTTTTAAATAACCAAGTTCCACTGAACACAAAAAAATCAAAAAGTCTGTGGTCTTATCTGCCACCAAATGCTGCAGCATTAACCTTAGTCATACACAGACACTACCAGTCGTAGATCCATTCGGATTAGGGCAGGTGTTTGGACTGACACACATCCATCTGGAAATCTGAAAAACAGCCCAAAGTGCAGGCCCTGCCGGGCAACGTGTGTAAGACGGGAGCTCACGAAATCCTGTAGCTTTCCTGAAGCCCTCGCTCCCAGGGGCTTTGGACATGACCTAATTCAAGAGAAATGGCATTTCAGATGAACAATGGGGCTCATTCACTTTCACTATGCATAAGTTAGGACATGACTGATTTAAATGGGAACTAGAGGAATTACTTAAAAAAAAAAAAAAAGACATGGCTAAACACCTGAACCATCTCACGTTTGCTCACCTTTTCTGAGGTTCTTTTGTCTGTAAGTGGTGTTTTTCACTTTGAAGCCCACGGAATTCAATTCCTAAACTTCTCTACATTGAAGTTAAAATTACTTTTTATAAACCTGCTTCGTGGCGGGGCAGGATCTGTTTACAGAGTGAGGGTTAGCTCAAAGTCAGCCCTCTCGTGCTCTCCCTGGAGCACAATCATTACTTTTACTGCTTTCTTTGAAAATCAACACTATTACCTGTTTCAGAGAAAATGTTTGGGAGGCTCTCTAATAAGAGGAGCTAAAATGTGTTTTTATACTTTACAAAACACTGAAGGCCTGACCTGCAACGAGGATAAACAAATGCAAAGTGTGGGTCCTGCTCCGAGATGGAGGGGACCAGAGGCTGCCATTCCTCCTCGTGGGACACCTTCCTTCCCCCCGCCCTGCCGCACAGTCATGCTGAGAACGCGGGCTGCGAGTTCAACCCACACGTGTCTGAGTCTTTAAGGGCACCAGGGAAGCTCCTTGGCTTCTCCAACCTCCACGTCCTAGGGGTAACAACATGTGCCCCTCAGAGGTTGCTGAGAAGACAAAGAAATATCCACGTTTGTAGCTCAGAATCTGGCACACATAAAGCGTAATAAACAATATGTACAACTATGCCAAATAACCCCAGTGACAAATGAGGTGAGTCAGGATGGTAAGGAAAGGAGCAGCCGCCAGCCTGGCCTGCAGCCCCTGTGGAAAGGCTACAGCTTTCAGTTTGTAACAAACGTGTTCAAACACGTAACAAACGTGCGACTGTAAATGGCAGAAAGGAGGTTCTCCCAAGAGAGGCAAAGGGTAACAGGAGGGAGTTCCTGCCCAGGGAGCAGCAAGCAGCAAGATGGTCACCAAGTCGGAAACAGGAAAACATGGTCAATGTCAGAGACAAAGGTGTCGGTTTTGTAGAGAACTCTTTTAACTCTCAAATTTCTAAGATTTTTTTCCATCCTATATTTATGTAGTTTTGTTTTCCCTTTATGTTGCATTTTTCTATGATATTCAATAGTCACCTATAGGGGACCGATCTGCCTGGCAATGGCAAATGTAACCCAGCCCTATTGGAAAGCCCATAGGCACGTGGCAGCACACAGGATGCCAAACCCACGGATCTGTTCTCCCGTGGGAGACCAGGCCTGCATTATACCTAAGCTGCTTTGAGGCTTGCTCTTGCTAAAACTCCCTCACCCTGAGTTGAGGCAGCAAATGCTTACTACATATCTTTAAAGTAACTTCCTGAAGTCTGTGCTAATTCCCCCAGGGACTGAAGTGTAACCAGACAAATTACTCTTATCATTCCCTTGCATTTGCAACATTTTTCCCTTGTTAATCTGTAAGAAGTAATCAGTAACACCCTGTCCTTAGTTATCTGTAAAAGCAATCACCTAAAGCAAACCTAAGCTTTAATGAGAACGTTCTTTGATGTATGCTATTAAAAAGCCAATAAAAGCTTGTCAAGGCAAGGGTCAAGGCGCTCTCCCCTTGAGAGAGTGGCTGTGCCATCCCTTTTCCTCCACAGGACTTCGGTGGTCCATGTGAATTTGTCTTGTCTCATCCACAATGCCATGGACAATGCTGGCCAGGGTCCTCATCGGCCACCAGCTACTTTTTTGGTACTTTTCATTTCAAAATACACAAGGTAAAAAGTTTTCTTGGCAAAAATGTTTTCTGACAAAAAATGATAGAAAAGTGCTGGTAATTCCTCCTGCTTTTAAGGTAAAAAGATTAAAATCATAGCAGAAAGTCTTTAGTTAATCCAAAGGAGTATAAATTTCAGTCGTATAAAATTAAAGATTTCATAACATTGGATTTAGTTTTCAGTCACCAGCTATTTAGGTTTAACTCATCTAATAGTTAACAAGCACATTTAGCATTGAAGTTAACTGTTAATCTTCCCCGTAGTTTAAAACGCAAAATAAAAATGGAGGAGCAGGTAAGAAAATAATAAGAACACATATCGGGCATTAGTCACCAGCTGGGCGTATAAACCCCTGGATTTTCAATTGTCAACCTGCAAAACTAGACAGGTTCCCCTACATTCTTTCACTAGAGGCATGCCTATTTAGGGTTTCTTCAGTGAAGGGGCTCTTCTGATTATGAATCGGGCTTTGCAGAGAACAAGTCAATACCAAGGACTGTGTTCCAAGCAGCTGTGGTACTGAGGATAATGCTTGCTTCAGGGCATGGCCCATCTATTTTACTATGCTACCTAAAACTAAAGGCGGCGATTCCAAATACTCCCCGTTCAGTCAAGAAACAATGGGGGGTCGGGGGTGAGGATAAAAGAGGGAATACTTGAAAATCTGCTATATGCCAGGAACCCTGGTAAGTCCTTTTCTGTGCATTTTTGTAGTTCCAGACAATTCCTCATGAAGTAGATATTACTTTCCCTTCTGCAATCATGGACATATTAAGAGACATATTCCCTTTATTCAGTCAACTTGCTTGACTGAAAATAACTTGCCTATTCCCCAGGGTCACAAGTTATTTAATGATGGAGCAGAGATTAAAATTCAAATTTGAGTTGAAAGTCTTATGGTTATTGTCCCAATATATCCAACTGTATTTAATAGGAATTTTTTAAAAATTTAACAATCACTCTCTCAATCTGCTATGTCCCTCCTATTATAAACTAAATATATTTAGTCAATATCTTCAACAGTAAAATTGGCACACAGTAATTGTTTCTTTAAACAGTCATAATCATAACAGACCAGCAATCAGTTAAAACAAATACGCACGTGCGCGTGCACACACACACACACACACACACACACACACACACAACCCCTGCCCCCCAAGCCAAGTCTCTCTAATCTTGTCCTGCACGACTGACTTTTGAACCCACAGGTGGACTGATACACATTTCATCTTTCTAGGACTGGTCAATCACTGCCACTCTCAAGAGCTTTCAGAATCCCAGGACCAGCATTTGAAAGACTTAACTGAGATGAGGTTTATGTTTTCCACAAATTTCATGCTAGTGAAGCAATGATTTAAAAAATATGACAGGCGCAGCGTCACACCCAGAATTTGGCAGCTACAACTGGGGAGCGCTCTCCAAGTTGATCCCAATTCATTAGCGTGTAACTCAACAGCTTCAAATCTGCTTCAAATTCTGATTTCTTATCTACAGATATTACATACTTTTCTAAATACTAAGAATGAACTCCAAACACTGGTCAGCTTAGTAACCTTATTCAAAATAAAATCAGTTAGCACTGCAAGACTTGTCGGCTCCGTCCCTCCCTGCGTGGTTTCCCGTGAGCTCACTGTGATGGTCTGTTTGACCTGTCACCTGGGCTAGGCTAAGGTCCCCAGTCAGTCAAGCAAACACTATGCTGGGTGTTACTGTGAAGGTATCTGCAGCTGTGACTAAAGACTGTGATCAGTTCACTCTAAGTAGGGAGATTATTCCATACAGCCTGAGTGCATCTGATCCGATCAGTTGAAAAGTCTTCTAGCAGAGCAGAGCATTCTCCGAAAGAGAAGAAATTCTACTGTGGACAAGCAGCTTCAGCCTCCACCCGAGAGCCCCAGCCTGCCCTACAGATTTCAGACCTGCCTAGCCAGCCCACAATCACTAAAGCTGATTCCTTACAACAGATCTCTTCATATTTATCTCTCTGCTTAAACCTTGACAGATACCTTCACAAAGCATCAATATCTCACAGACACAAAATACCTAGGAGTGACTTTGACGAGAAATGTGTGGTTCCCACAGAGACCACCTAGGAAGCAGAGGAGACACTGGTCAAGTGACTCAAGGAAAGAGCGCGTTGGGAAGGCAGGCCAACACCCGGCTCGTTCAGGGAATAGGGCCTTCCAATCTGAACGCATCATAGCCACTTAGGGTTTCTTAAATGAGTCCCCTTTTTCTTCTACGTGTTCGTTCATGGCCGCACTGTCGAGAATTTCGTTTATGAGGGCCTGGTGCAGCGCTGCACTGTCTTCCTTCAGGAATCCCAATCCGCAGGTATCACGCCCTCTTCTCTAACTCTTCACTAACGTTTGCAATGATACAAACTGGGGGATAAAAATTATACAAGGTGAAAGAAAAAAGAACCAAGAGGTCAGGAGGAAATCACAGAGTCTCCTCAAATTCTGTTGGCACCAATAAGTTAAGTTTCATTCACAGTATCACTGTCCATTATTAGAGTGGACACAGCAACAGCAGTTCAGTATACAAATATGTAGATGACACGTTCTTCTCTGTATTTAGAGTAAATTAAGCAACTTGTTTTTTAATTTGGTAACTTATATTGTTAATAATAAGCCTGCGTACTAATTTAACTGTATAAAATGAAGTACTCCAGAACGCTCTGGAGAAAGACACTGACCAGTGTGTGGAAGGGAAGGCCAAGCCCCTCCCACCCCTGCAGCCCCACGGGAACACTGACTGGGCAGGGCAACAGCACAGCAGCAGCTGCTCCTGTTTCTTTCACATTCGATCTTTGGAGGTTTGCGCAGTTCTATGTACACTCGGACTTGCAACTTAAATGATTCTAGGGTGGTAGTCTGCTGCTGCCAGAGAATGTGAACACTGATGTGGTTGATCTAAGTTTCTTTTTTTAGATTTCATTTATTTATTTTTAGAGAGAGAAGAAGGGAGGGAGAGAAAGAAAGGGAGAGAAACCTTGATATGTGAAAGAAACATCGATTGGTCGCCTCCCACACCCGCCCTGACCAGGGACCAAACCAACAACCCAGGCATGGGCCCTGACTGGGAATTGAACTGGTGACTTTTTGCTTTATAAGAGGGTACCCAACCAACTGAGCTACACCAACTGGGGCTGGTCCAATTTTCTTGAAATCAAAATGGATATATCTTTTTAAAAAAAAATAAAAAAAAGTAGGTTTATTAAATGGCTTATTAAATATTTAACACTAGAATAAAAGTTGTTGACTTCATCCTGCTGTATGTATGAATGGTATTCCGTAATATCTAAGAATGTTAGGATGCAAATCTTACTCAGAGAAGCTTAAAAATGATGCAATGCCCA